>CAKNWT010323559.1:0-20237 GCA_932066315.1 Andricus coriarius
CAGCGTAATGCTTGCGTTCGGCCGGTCCGTCAGGGATGGGATATACCCGATATTAATATATGTTCCAAAAATGATTTAGATACTATTTTCTCTCCTCTTCAGATAGTTCGAAAAAATCTGTCTGATTGTATGACTTATTACAAAGATACGGAAGTATACGCTGAACTAAAGGAATTTCCTTCTTCATTTTAAATCAAATACAAATATAGTCACTTTTATCTGAAGAACATAGAACATAACATATGGTCGTTTCGAAGCGCGACGATCAAATCGCGCGCCGTGAGCGCGCTCAAACTGTTGGGTATCTATTATGCGACGACCAGAAATGAGCATGGAGCACAAGGATTACATGATTTCTAAAACAAAAATATCGAGCGCGAAGCGCGAGTGTCTTGATGAGAATGTGTTCCTTAAGGTCGATAGAACCTTAGGTAAATTAGTTCTTCTCTTTATGTAAAACTGAGATAATTAAACCAAAAACAGGTCATAACAATAGCAATCACACGGAGTGCGAAAACCTAGAGGAACCGAGCTTAAAGAGTCAGGCAAATGTGTCCGAGCGCGTAGCGCGAGGTGAATACATTATCGAGCGCGAAGCGCGAGATGCAACAGGTGCGCGCCCTAGGCGCGCTCAAACTTGCGAGCGTTTGTTTGTGCAAGATAATCATAAAATACTATGCGGAAAGCTTTTGTAAATTACCATCCAATGAAAATTACGAAGTTAGCTCAAAGCGGAAGATAGAAAACTCATATATACATATAACATCATTTAAATAAATAATTATTTAAATGTGGTAATAGTACTCTGCAGGTACAAAAATCACCCCCAAGTGTGAAATGTCCCCTTTTACGCTCTCCCAAAGCTCCAAAATTAACCCTAAGTATAAAAATACCCCTACTGCTACTAACATAAAATAAATATAATATTTTCAATATAAAGTTTGAAAGAAAGTACAATTTGGTATAGAATTCGCATATCTTAAGACCAATTGTTATTTACGAAAAGCTTAAAAATATTTTTAGTTAATATTTTAGTTAATCATTTAGCTAATATTTTTTATTTAAATACACATTATTACAATATTATATTCACCAAGAGAATTAAGGAAGATTGCCAAGGTGCAGAGCAGAGTATAAACTATTCTCATTTTCTTTAAGTAGAGTACAAACTGATAAATGTATTAATCAAGAATTTGGGTACCAGTCGTTGTCGTCGTTATCTCATAGATCGTAAAGCCTGACCTTCGGAGATGACTAAATTTCATCAGTCATTATCAAGGAAAAACTTTATTTACTCAATTCATTAAAACTGATATCACGATTTTCACACTCTATAATATTTCGACTAGAATGCTTTCAAGATGAAATTAATTGTACTTGACATGCATAAATTATGAATAGTTTAATTTGTGACGCAAATTTCAACTGTTTTGATTTTCGTAAAATAATAATAGTCTCTTTTACTATTCCATCTGTGCACATCGAAGTTTCGAAGTGCACAGATGAGCTCCTCTGGATTCGTACGTGCACAAATGTCACTTTTCTAACTGTCAGAGAAGTCAAGGAATTCAACGAATTCACAGAATTCAAGGGATTCATAGATTTTCATGAATTCGCAGAATTCGAAAAATCCATGTAGTTCGAAAAACTCATTGAATTCCAGGAATTCAGAGAATTGAAGAAATTCAGAGACTTGAAGAAATTCAGAGAATTCAAGGACTTCAGAGAATTTAAGGAATTCAGAGAAGTCGAGGAATTCAACGAATTAGTAAATTTCAAGGATTTCATAAAATTCAAGGAATTCATACATTTCAAGAAATTTTGAGAATTACGGGTATCAAGAGAATTTATGGAATTCAGAGAGTTCAATGAATCTAGAGAATATGAGAAATTTAAAGAATTCAAGGAATTCAAGGTTACCTGAGAATTTCTTGATTTCTGAGAATTCGAAGAATTCAGAGAATTTAAATAATTCTGATAATTTAAAGAACTCAAAGAATTCCGGGAATTCGAAGAATTCTGTGAATACAAAGAATTCAGAATTCTGAGAATTAACAGAATTCTGTGCATTCTCAAAATTCCTTTAATTCTCAGGATTCCGTAAATTCCCTGCATTGTCAAAATTCCTTGAAATCTATGAATTCCTCACATTCTATGAATTCTGTGAATTCTATCAATTCCGGTAATTCTATGAATCCGCAAAATTCTATTAAATAAAAAAATGCTACGAATTCACAAAATTCTATGAATTCCGGGAATTCTATGAGTTCAAAAAATTCTAGGAATTCCACGAATTCCTTGAATTTGATAAATTCCCTGAATCCCTTAAATTCACAGAATTCCCTGATTTCTATGAATTCCTTGTATTCCTTTAATTTCTTGAATTCTCTGAATTCCTTCAATTCTTTTAATTCTTTGAACTCTCTGAATTCCTTGAATTCTCTGAATTCCTTAAATGCTATGTAAGTCTTGAATTCTCTGAAGTCCTTAAATTCTGTGAATCCCTTGAATTCGCTGAATCCCTTGAATTCTATGAATTTTTGGCTGCACACGAACTCAGTCCCGCGGTCAGAAAAACCGTGAAAAGTCCCGTCAAGAGACTGCCCGGAGCTGACCTGAGTTAACCTCACTCTCCCCCCACTCCTCTCTTACTCGAGAGGGGAAGGGGCAGGATGATCAGTACGTAATTTTTATTTCCGCCATCAAAAATTATTCGTGGAGAGCCAGTTCATGAAGATATTGAAACTTTAACTACAACCGATGTTACTTTTATTCGGAATAACATCGGTTATGCTCGAAGATCTGTATAGCCAAAGTTACCTAAAATTTTGAGTCATGTTCATGATGCCATTGATAGTGTAAAAATAGAAAGTAATAGAAAAGAAAATTTGATGCTTGTCAATGGTGGAGAAATAAATGCTATAATGTTTTCTACTATTTTTAATTCAACCTTGTTGTGCCAGCTCTCCGTCATTTTTATTGATGAGACATTTTACATTTTCTACAACATATGTTCACTTAAATGCTGAATGTGAAAAACTGCTTTTGAATTTGTTAGGCGAGCCACATGGTTATCCAAAGCTATTGCCTCAGAGCCAAATAGATGAAGGCGAGAGGGAGATGCAGAAAAGTATTGAATTTAGAGAGTCTTCTTGGAAGGCTTTCCTCTTATATGTGTCATAGCTGGTAGTCACTTGTCTTTTGTCAGGTGTTATGACAAATATTGTCCGCCACAAGAGCATCAGCTGTTCCATGCATCTCCCTATTCTTGGATGAATCTCCAGGCACTCAAGAATCTTAATAAGTAGCTCGTGGTTTGCGTTATCGAATGCCTTACGACAGTCAATTCAAGCCATGGACAGATTGCGTCGATACCTGATCGAGTCATGGGTAATACGCCAGTCTATTAACAGGTTCTTGCTGCAACCTGCCAGCTCTCTCTTGCATCCACATTGTTCAACTATTGCACTCCATACCGATTCGATAGATGTTAATATTCTCTTTTTGAGCATGCCAGTGAATAGCTTGTAGCTGGTGTTTAAACAAGCTAGGGGCCTGTAGTTGTTTGGACTTGACAAATCTCTGGTCTGAGATATCTGTACCGTGCGTCCTTCCACTAGCCACTGTGGGATGGGTTGTTCTCCGTTTAAGAAAGTAATAATTATACGGGCTAGATGTTGGTGCATAGAAGTGAACTTCTTTCAACAAAAGTTGTTGATTTTATCTGGCCCTGGCGCTGAAAAGTTCTTAGTTCTAACGATAACTTTCTTCACTTTTTCAGCAGCACTTAGTGGACACTCTTCCCCTGGACCTTGCAACATTTGTCTTTGGCGAAAGTTACGAAAGAGTGATATATCTGCCGCGTCTTTCTTTAGCTGAGAAGTATTTCCATATGCTTGCTCCCAGAAGACTTGAATCTCTTATCGACTGGGCAGATTTTCAACTGCATATGAAGTTTTATTGAACAGGCAGGAAGGATGAGTGGAAAAGGTAGAATTTCCCTGAATCCACTTTACTCGAGCAAGTGCCTTAACTTTTATAGCGAATTTTTTATTTGATTGCATGAAGCTAATCACACGTTTTGATTTTAAACTGAATCTGTGCTCATGTTGGCATTATCGGCTTTCTGCAAAGGCGGTCTTGTTGAAACGGGTCTATGACTTTATGAATATCTAAGTATAAAATATCGATGTGTTTTTAGTCAAAAATGGGAAGAGGATATAAACTTAAAAAACAACGAAGAGATCCACAGCAGCTTCGCCGCGAAATTGCAGCCATGAAATTCGAAACGACCCTCTGATCGGCTGCCAAAGAGTTCATCATACCACGCTCGACATTACTTTTGCACCGAAGAAAAAACGTCGATCGAATTTTACCGTTAAATGAAGAAGCTCAAATACAAAAAGGAGCCTTAAACGCAGCAGCGGCTCGTCCACGTCAAGGACCAGTTGGGCAAACGAATGAAATTGACATTGAACAACTCAATATTTCATCGAATGACCACAAGACAGTAAGATTATTATGGCCATCGCGATTGAAGCTTTATTTCAGGGTTTTACAGGCAAACTCCTGAAGTAGGAAAATGATAGCTGAAAATAGTTATTTCCAATATAAGTGATTTGTCGTCTACTAGTTGCATAAAATTGAAAGTACTTCCATCTGCACTGAGAGTAGAAATGTTAGTTAAATAATTCTTCTGTCTTTGCATTTCCCTTTTTTATTAGAGCTCCTTCCTCATAAAGTAGGTAAATAACTTTGATCTTTATCGAAATCCTTTAAGTTGTCATATAAACGTCTAAAATGCATTTAAAAGTCTACAAACTTCTTTTAAATTTTTTTTTACTCCTAAAATGACTTCAATTAAGTCTGAAATACCACATATTTTTTTCTCAAGGCCACTTTTATGATTTAGGTATTCAACCGTGAACAGGAAAATTCTTTAGAAAGCTATCTTCTATGCTCATCAGACATTTACTTTGGTTTGACATCGGGCCCAATTCGTGAATTAGCTTTCCAGTACACGGTTAAATTGGATATCGTTTATCCCGATAGATGCAACGATGGGAAAGCTGGATGTATCGAATGGTTCCGGAGTTTCATGAAGCGTCATCCGAAATCATCGCTCCGTGAGCCAGAAGCCACAAGTTTAGCTCAAGTCAAATCATTTAATCCAGTAAATGTCGCTTTATTCTATGAAAATTACTCAAGTTTAATGGAAATCATCAATGTTGCACCGTGGAACATTTGGAATCATGATGAAACTGGAATAACCACAGTGCATAAATACCGTACGAGTGATTTGACGATGTGGACATCAGCCGAACATGTAAATTTGGTTAGACTCGTTTTAGCTGTTTCTGCCATGGGAATGCGCGCGCCCTCGTACTTTGTTTTCCCTCGTTTACGATTTAAACATCATTTTCTCAATGGTGGTCCTACTGTCTCAGTTGGTGGAGCAATTCTATCAGGTTGGACCAATTCAGACCTTTTCTTACATTTCCTACAAATTTTCCAAGCATTCACCAGGTGTACCGTCGACAATCCGGACCTTGTTTACCCAGTAACCATGAATGACCCCGATCTTTAGCGGCCTTAGAATTCTGCAAGGCAAACGGAATTCATGTTGCGTAACTTCCTCCACATTGCCTTAATCGGCTTCAACCACTTAATGTAAGCGTGTTCGGGTTACTGAAAACCGAAATGAACAAACAATTAAATCAGGTTTTTGTGCACTGGAATTTGGCCAATCGATCCAGCCATCTTTCAAGACATCGATTTTTTACTGAGGACGACGTCATATCGCCCAAACCCAACGGAATCTGCTGTTGAAGTAGGTGAATCTGCTGATGGAGTCAAAAAGGCCTGTTCAACTCCTGGTTCATCCACCGGTGTTTTTAATGCAACACTTGAGAGCATTCTGCCGTTTCCTAAAGCTCCGCCTCGTGCGCAAGGAAAACGCAGAGGCCGTAAACCATTTTTTTGGTCTAAATGGCAATAATTTGCTTTGCGGTAGTAAGTTGTTAGAATGAATACCCTTTCAAACGAAATAGTTCTCATACAAATCGGTTTCGATTTGCTCTCTCTATGCGTTTTTTCCGGTCGCGGTCAGATTAATTTGAGGCAATACCATACCGAAATTTAGTAGTAATGATTTATCTCGAGTGACTAATTAATGTCGACTATCCCACTTTGCTTCTCTAATTCTCAATATCCGATCATAATTGGTTTGGATCTGTTTCAACACGAAACGGTTGAAAAATGTGATATAAGTTAACTTGTTTAAAAACAATAAAAATTGTTTTTGAAATATTTCCTGTGCTAATATTATTCCTTAATTACCGCTCATGTAAAAAAAATGTTCTTTGAAATTATTTCAGAAATACATCTGGAAATTTTGGAATCCCAATCAAATATATTTTTAGCCATATCTTAGGAACCCGTGAAGATTATATCCGTTTTATCAGCTCCGATTAAAGATAACAGCTTAAAGATTGCGACTTATAAATTTATGACTTTTTCAATAACTTTCATAAGTCATGACACGTGTTGAAGTTGAGGTTCAAAATTCGAAAAATGCTTGTATTTTTTGTTTATCTCCTCGCAGGATATATTTTTCTCAAAAAGTTAGCAATATGTCTACTGGGAGTCTTTCCATGTGGAATTTTAAGGGCTTGTTGTGAAATAAAAACAAAATCTGTCGGGTTACTTTCGATCTATTTATCGTGCTTAAAAATCATGAGTAATTTGTAATGCCCCTAGCGTTAGCCGTATAGACAATTTTCGACGGTAGTGTAATTTTCATAATAAAATATTTTCGTAAGTGAATGAAAAGGAATTTTTTAAATCTATTTCCAAAAGACTAGCTGAGCCGGTGAAAAAGATTGAAGCTTCGAGTACAATAATACATTCACTTTTTAATCTAATTACTAGTTACATAAATAACTTCGATCTGACTTCGGATCACAAACAATATACTTTGTAGATTTAAATTCTCTTAATTTAATTATCAGTATAGAGCTTAGTTGTTTATACGCTGCTTTAGATTCACTATTATAAAATTATTCCTTATTGTGCGATTGGGACCTACTGGAACTTGAGCCGTTTCTTCGCTGGTCAGTGGGGTAATCGTACCGCTTTCCATATTTATTTTTATTCGTCTCATATCATAACAATGATATCTATACATTCCAACAAGAATGTCAGAACTTTCCAATATTGCAAGGAGATCACCATCGGATGTTGATAATACAATTTGTTCTTCGGCAGGCACAGGCCTATACTTTTTTTTTGTCTTCAGTTTAATTAGGTCACCTGAACCAAAAGTATATCTTCGAAGTTCGAATCTCAGGTACTGATTGTTTTTGGGCATTAGCTGAATAAATCTTATTTGTTCAAGTCCACATCCCAATCCGTCAGAAGAAGGAAGCCTTATTGTTGGCGACCTAGACCTGGCAGGAGGCGATCTGGATCTTACACGAAGACGAGATTCGGCAGGAGCAAGAGATCTCTCCCGTGAAAGCCTTTCAGAAGAAGAAAAGGAAGGTCCGGAACGAGGAACACCAGGAATAGGGTCGCCATTTGGTAAACAATCGAACTGTGTACTTAACTCTGTAACAAGAAAGAGAGGATTGCATTTTTTTAAAGTTAGGTGGTATTGACGAAAGTTGTACGGTCGTAAGGAGAAATATTCTAACATTCTGCCAAGTAGAACAAAGAATCGGTAAAAAATAAACATTGTCCTTGCTTATCTTCCCTGACATAGAGATAGTAGAATAGGTGTGTATAGGAGAAGAGATACATTCTAGATCAATACAGAGTTTACGTGTTGCACAGTTCATACAAAGATAAAGTAACTAACTTATAAGCTTATAGGAAGATCTATACTCTTTATTTCAATCACATCTACGCATGCGTGATTCCTTTCGACGCGACGCCGCTCACGTGTGCTGTCGGTGATTTGTCATTTTGCAACAGATGTTAGCAACGCTACACGATGCATCGCTTCTTCCAAATTTAATTTAATGATAGTATAATAAAAGAATGATTTATTAGTGGAATTGGAGATGCAGATATAAATAATCACTTATTGAGAGAAAATAATTTGAACTTTTTGAAATGTATTAACATTTGCGTGGCAGCTGAGTATGCCAATATGCTAACCCAGAAAAAGCTTTATTTTAATTAAAAGAACTTTGAATGAACCGCGTGGTTTTAATGTATTATGATGTCGAAGAACCTATAACTTCAAGTGTAAATGCTTCTGAAAATGTTCATGGATTTTATTTTACAGAAGAGTACAATACTTATTTGAGCAGAATTCAACAATTTATGAAGCCAAGATATTATAATTTCTCGAGTTGAATTATTACGCCGGACAAAGTTTCATTTGCGGAAAGCTGAACAACATTTTTAAAATGATAGATATATTAGTATTCTATTATATTCACCGATAGTATTAAGTGTAATTGCCAAGATGAAGACGAAAGTATAAACGATCCTCATTTTTCTAACAATAAGAAAAACTGGTTAATGTAATAATATATCCTATAGTCATTATCTCGCGAATTATATGCGTCAAGTGCTTCTGAGATATTTACATTTCATAAGTGTCACTTCCCGGGAACGAGATTATGTTACTAAATTGGATAAAACTTTTATCACTGATATCAAGATTTTTATTATAAACTGTTACGTGAATTTCATAAAGTGTAGAAACAATTTGTAAACATTTTTTCTCACAGTTTGTATAATTTTGGTCCATAATGTATAATTGGGATACATTATTTAAACAAGAAACAACTGCTAAAAATACAATCCAGTGAAGGTGGATTATCGCGGATGAATCTGAAGTATCTTAGATGTTCCAGATTAGCCTAATTAATTGGATTACTGTGGAATATATTATATTCTTAAAAGTGGATTACATAGGATTACAAGTAAATTACCTGATTGCAAGTGGATTACCTAGAATTATACTGGATTATTGGGATTAGAAGTGGATTACGTGGGACAAAAAGTGGATCACCTGTGAGAACAAATGTCTTACCTGGAATTACGTGTGTGTTATCTAGAATTAAAAGTGGATTACATGAAATTACATATGAATCAGAGTGCATTGCATAGGGTTACAAGCGTATTGCTTTGGATTACAAGTGGATGAAGCCAGATTATCCTAAATTACTTGGATTACGCGGATTACTCTAGAGTAGCAGTTTGCATAACCAAGCGGTTCAACGAATTAATAGATCAGACATGCCCAATCCAGGGAAATTGGCTCTGGGACCACATGTTCCGTTTCCACCACTCCTCATCCTAGAAAGCGGGAGTGGTTATAGAGTAGAGATTCTCGCACGCATTTACCACCACTCCCGATCTCTACACTGAAAAAAGTTTTCCACGTAGAATATAGTGCGTAATAAAAAACGCATAACTAATCGTAGTGATGGCACCTGAAAGTATACGTTTTTGTTTTAAAATTCGACGTGCTTGTCGTAGCATTGAGAGAAACGATGTGACGCATTAGTATTTTCGATGAACGTTTGTATACATCGACGTGCGTTTGCAAACATTCGCCAATAGAGTGCGCCGGCACTCTCGTCCGCCGTGACATCGCATAATCAATCTTCGTGCAAAGTATACTTGAGCACTCGAAGGTTTGGGTCCCGCACAAGAAAAGAGCGTGTGCGTCGTTTCTATACGCGGTGTTGCCATCAGCATGATGACTCGAAGTAACCCTAACTAATATCGTTCATGCGTTGTACTTTGAAACCGACGCCAAAGACATAATACTATACCGTGTAGACTTAGGCACTCATATTTGACTTGAAAACTTTTTTCAGTGTAGGAGAAAGAGTGGTGGAAACGGAACATGTGGTCCCGGAGCAAATTTCCCCGGGTTGGGCATGTCTGTACTAGATGTTTCCCTAGCAAAACCATAAAAAAATTTTAAAGTTCAGTAAAATGCATAGCTAAAAATAACAGCTTTTTGTCTTTGATAACAAATGTCTATCTTGGACTTTCTCCCTGAGAAACAAGTCTCTTGTTAGAAAATATTGGATTTCTGGGTTATGGTTTCTGTAGAAAATACATGTGTGTTACTACTCTTGGATTTTTAAAATTAGAGCCTGATTCTGTGATCATCGCTTGTGTGAAAAGTGGAAGCATTGAAGGTAGTGTTATTGCTGTTTTGCTAGACTGATAAAAAAGCCATTTGAACTCTGGATGAATCGAATTTTGACATTAGATCTCTGATGTGACATACCCTCACTAATGTACTGTGTGGGTTAAAAGTTGTTTTGACTTATGTGTCTATCAATAGTGTCGGAAAAAGATGTGCATGCTGTGATGCTTATCATCATCTCGAATATGCAGAGAAGTAGAGTTGTTCTCCGGATAACAGATTTGCTAGGTACTGTGGTTCTTACTCGGGATAAAAACATGGAGCACAATACACTGCGAGATATGATTAAGAAATGCATTAGTCAATCCTTATCTGTCAACCATAATGAGCTGCGTTCTGACCTCTTCCAAGTTAAGGTTTTAATAGAGGGTATCATTCTATAGTAAGTGCGATCTCAACCAAAGTTGATAACGATCAGGCCCAAGTAAATGAAACGTCAATGAAATTTACTCAAGTTAAATCAATTGTGGTTGAACTTGAGGATCAAGTTATTAGTACGGCGGTCAATGGACGATATTGCGACCAACCTTGCATTTTATTCTAGAGCATTCAGACTTGGGACATTTGTAGTATATACCCCCAGCTTACTTTTAAGAAGTGGAAACCAGGTCGCAACCCCAGGAGAGCAGCGTTATAGCGGGTTGCCTACCTATCAGGGTTAGATCTTAAAATCTTAAAAAATCGTCCGTTTCGGTGACTTCTATGGGCCGGGATCGGTCTCCCACTTGCCATTTAGTAGTTTAAGGCATATGTCGACCATGGCGATAAATTGTGGAAAGGGTTGCCTAACTTTCAGGGTTACAAACAAATATACCGTAATCAGAGTGTTACTATCAAAATTTCTTGCAAAACTGATATATCGGCGGCATTTTTGGATGAAACTACCTTCTATTAAACTTAAACCTAATCATTGATGAAAAAAAATGCGAGCATATACATCTTTCCGTCTGTTGGGTGCCGCACGGTCTTCCCTGCCCGAAGGCCAACCCAAGGGACTGCATACTGGCGAAGAGAATCAACGGTGTCCCGCTGCTAGAGTTATTTTCGAGAGACCTGATGGTGATAGCCACAGATCTTAAAGGAATAGGAAAGCTAGTCAAGGGATCGGCCTTCTCTCCATATGACAGCGATACCAACCCACGAATGCAGTGGAGATACGTACACTGGTGGATTACTGCACGGTAAGGGGTCTTCCTCTTTTGCTGGGGTGCGATGCTAATTCCTACCATACTTTGTGGGGCAGCACGGACATCACCTCAAGAGGTCATGATCTATCGGAATACCTTATCACTACTGATTTAGATATTCTTAACACGGGGAGTAATCCGACGTTTCGTAACTCAGTCAGAAAGGAAGTCCTCGACATCACTCTTTGTACCGCTTGTTTTAGATCACACACAGACAGAGTTCGAATTGGAATCTTTTGTACCCAAGGGCCCTAAGTGCGCCAGAAATCCAAGAAGAACGGGCTGGGACGAGTTTTTCAAGAAACTAAGGAGTGCTCTCTCGGAGATGGCATTTGGCAGCCAAGATTTCCACGGAAGCCATCAAATCTACTTTTGAAATTAACTGTGAGCCCACAAGATTCTGGAAGGCTGGGGAAACACACTGGTGAAACGGGAAACTCGAAGAGTTTCGCAGGAAAACCAGAGATAAGTTTAGACGTGCCAGTGCTGGCAAAACGGATGAACTATCAATCTTATTTATGACGATGAGGGATGAATACAGGGGTGCAATACGTAAGACGAAGCAAGAAAGCCTGACCAACTTTGCACAGATATCGAGAAAGGAGCAGAGGCAGTTAGACTGGACAAGCTGCTCTCTCGAAGCCCGGATGCTATTCTCGGCACCCTAAAATTGCCCGACGAGGGATATTCAACGTCAACCGAGGAGATCTTGACTAACCTGATCAAGTCAACTTTTTCCGGGCTTTAAAAGGAAAGAGCCTTAAACTAAGCCTCCAAAGAGGTGATCAAGGAGACCATGATTGCACATGGTGTGTCTATTGCAGTCGTGGAATGAACCTGCCACATGTTGGCCAACAGAAACCTCACAACGATGAAGGGTGATACAACTTATGCGGCACCGTTGACTCAAGATGTCCACAGGAAGGCGTTTTATCGCCCCTGCTGTGGTTCTTGGTAGTGGATGAACTGTTTCATCTGCTCACGAATCACGGCCACCCCGTTATAGGCTACGCGGAAGATATACTGGAATATAAATAATTTTAAATTAGAAAACGTAATTATAGATAATGGCACATAGGCGTAGGATATATTAATGAGTTTAAGTCAGAACATTTAAGTTTAAGCATGGGTAAAAATGGCATTGGATCAATAGCATTAACGACATGAATGAACTCGAAAAGATCTGTAAACAATACTCTGAACACAACTACTGTAAAACGACTCTAATATAATACTTGAAAAATAATAGTATTTTGACTCATAAGACAAGACAGAAGTAACATTTCCCTCTATAACAGGAAACAAATCTACTCTGACTATTTGTTAATAAACTAAATTAGACAGGTAAAATTGGATTCACAATTTTTATAACTAAATTAAACAACAGCAACTCAACTCAAACAAAAACCGAAGCAACGGACAATCGAATCTAAAGGCTGGAAATCTCCACGACAATTGACTACACGGACGAGTTTTTAGTTTTTCTTTTCATATTTGTTTCAGAAAGAAGATACCCATGGAGGAGGTTTAGAAGTGAAAAAAACAGCGAGAGAACAGGAACTAGAAACACAAAAATAGGGACAATTATAAAGAACTACAATATCAATTCCGCGAAGGATTAATACTTGAATTTATTTACAAACTATATAACATTTTGGACAACGAAAAATAATTCAAACTTAGCAAAAACTTGACAACTCCAGACTCAAACAGAAAAATTTGCATTAGCATTTTATTTTCTGTAATATTATAAATATAATACATTGATGAACGATACATATTAAAAGAAAACGTTTTTAAAATATTTTTCAAGTAGAAATCGTTGTTGAAAATAGAGTTTTTTATATTAAGATTCTAATTACATTCAATAACTATTGCTTATTATCCTGAAGAATAATTACAGTGCACACAATTATTATTTTAGCATTCATGCGATGATCTTTTTTCATTTACAACTAGCTAAAATCTGGACAGTCTTCATATATTATAATTCGTAACGAACACCTAGATAGGACCAAGACTGGGACTAGACAATCACACCCTCGTCCCCCCTACACGTGGGTTTACACAGACATGCTCTACTTTATAATGAGACATAATTGGGCGGCGGATACCTACTGGAGTGTGTCTTATTTCTTCTCTCGTCATTGGAGTAACGATGCCGTTTAACATGTTTATTTTCGCCCGCCTTTTATCAGAATTACTATTTGTATATATTCCAGCAAGAACATTAAACGTCTCCAGTATTGCAAAGACATCACCAGCGGATGTTGACAATACAATTTGTTCATGGGTTGGCACAGGCTGATAAGCATTATATCCTATTCTTAATTTAATGGGTTTATCGGCACGAAAAGTGTATCTTCGAAGTTCGAATATTCGGTGTAGATTCATATGCGAAATAAGCCGAATAAAGCTTAGTCGTTCAATTCCACATCCAAGTCCGTCAGGAGAAGGAAGCATTATAGGAGGAACCATGGACCTGAAAGGGGGATGAGGACTTGCAGGAGGAGATCTGGACCTGGAACGAAGAGGAGGTTCGGCAGGAGGAGACCTAGACCTCGCATGAAGAGCAGATTCGGCGGCAGGAGATCTAGACCTCGCACGAAAAGAAGATTCGGCAAGAGGAGACCTCGACCTTGCACGAAAAGCAGGTTCGGCGGGAGGAAGAAACCTTTCCGGTGAACTATTTCTTTCAAAAGAATAAGACGGTCTGCCACGAGGAACGCCAGGAATAGGTTCACCATTAGGTAAACACTCAAACAGTAAACTCAACTCTGTAACAAGAAAGAGAGAATTACATTTTCTTAAGTTAGTATTTCGTGAACCCCTTGAAGAAATATTCTGAGGCAAGGCCCAGGGCATGCGGGATTTTTTCTCTGGGAAATTTCTTAAAACTTGAACATCAATATCACACTCAGCAAAAGATTTTTTTTTGCATCAGAACAAAAGTTTACTCATCCTAGTCTGTTAAAACAAAAGATTTTTTCAATGCAACTCAACATTTGGTTTTTTCTAATGCATCTAACGAATTACTTCGATTCAAAGTAATTATTTCTTTGAGCGTTCTTAGTTCAGTCAAGCATATAAAGTGTTGAGCGACAGATATTATTTATTAGAAAATGATTCGGTTAACCCATTGAAATAATTTGATTGACTCAACCAGAAATATAATATAATATAATGGTCATTATATATCTATGACGCCATAATTTTGACTTCATTATAATGGCCATAACATACCTAAGTATAACCAACCCCCTGTCCAGCTCTCTCTAGGCACAAAAACCACCCTAAACTATAAAATGACCCTCCAAGATCTTCCAAGATCCAAATATCACCACTAACTGTAAAAATACCCCTTTCCAGCTCTTCCTCGGCCTTGAACTCTTAGGTGGTTATTTAACCTATATATATTATTAGATTATTATATTTACCTATAGAATTAAGGATGATTGCCAATGTGAAAACCAGAGTACAAGCGATTCCCATTTTTATCTAGTAGAGGAAAAACTGAATAATGTAATAATGAAGACTGTGGTCAACAGTGTAACGAAGAAATATTCAGATGGTTTACCAGGTTATTATATCAACATCATATCACTATAAAAACATGATATCATCATTGTATCATCAGTCGTGATCTTATATATCATAGTGATACTCAGTGCCGGATTAAGGAAATTGTAGCCCATAGGCCATAATTACATAGAGACCCTTACCCCTACCTTTTTTACGACTCTAATGCCTTGAGAATTTAGCTACACTATTTCATTAGAATGCGTAAGCATTAGTTTTCAATTAATAATTTTCAAAATTCCATTTGTCCCTGATAGAAAACAGTAATTTCAAAAAGTGGTCCAAGTGAAGAAAACTGAGCCCTTAAATACTAACCGTAAGCTTATTGCTTCAAAGCTGATGCTTTCATTGCAAAGTAATTTACAAGTAAAATGTTTAATGAACAAGTGGCAATTTAAAGCCTTTCCATCTTTATTTTGTATAATCTGTAGATCTTGAAGACACACCTCATAAGGGCTTCCTAATACCTTGGGCACCTAGGTCATTGCCTACGTGCCTGTACATTTTCTTATAGTCAATCTTGCACTGGTCTGAAGCTTGTTTCTCTGATATATTTACATTTCATCACAGTCAGTTTCAAGAAAAAAATGTAATTACTAAATTCTACAAAACTGATATCTCTATTTACGTAATCTTTTGCGTTCTAAAAATATCAGGTGTTTACATGTAAAATCTGTATGATATACTGGCCGTTATGGCCCATTTGAATCATTGAAAAAATAAACATTAATTCTAATGATTATTCTAACGCTTCTGTTTACCTTATAGTCACTGTCTCATAGATTGCAGAGAAGCTTGCCCTTCTTAGCCACCGCGTGATCTTATGCTCATCTACTCTGCATACGTCAGTGATTGGTCAATTTCTTGAAATAATCCAGAAAGCAGTAGAAAGTTCTAGAATGTTGTGCAATGTAGCATTAGGGTATACAACAGCTTCCGTGATTTACAAGTAAATTTGCAGTTAGGGAATCTCGACTGAACAATATTAAACTGTAAAATTTAAGTTAATCCGACAATATATCATTAGAATGTCTAAAAGGGGAAGCTACAGGCATGGACTTGAATAGTCGGCACTCGAGAGTGTCAATTTACCGGAACCATTTTGTCCCAGGCGCTCTACAATCCGCTTCTTCCTGTTGAGCACTTGGTGTACTACGATTAAATTTTGAACTTTCATTTTAGCTTAAACAAAACCTACTATTTTACCTGCAACACAAATAAAATTTAAACTCGCAATTCAGCAATCATGAATTGAGCACCCTAACTTTTTCTATTTTAGTAAATGGACTTGTAAACCTGCTTACAGTGGCATACACTTTAGAATTTTAATACAACACATGCGTGTTACGGGCACTTCATACCGCCTACTTTGCGAGTGGCCATGGAGCGTATAGGAAATGCTGCCATTTCTATTCCTACTAGCCAAGTCCCAAGTACCGTTTCATAACCTTACTATCATGCGTCAAAAAATAAAATGCGCCCCGCGCTCCTAATCCAGGAACGTAGAAACGTTTCGGACATTAAAATTAAATGTTTCGTCTATGGTAAACGTTTGTTTGTCAAATCGATTAAAGCAGATGTTAAATTGTTGTGCCGAAATGGAGGAAAGTGGTGACGATAAACCGCTATCGCTGAAGCTGTGTGAAGCAGCAATGTTTCTTTCTTGTTACAGTAATCCCTCTCACCTTGTCCCTTCCGATGTTGTCTCACAAAATATTTCAACTTTCTATCAACGGCATTGACTCGCACGTGGCGTGATATCGTAAACTTGCGCAAAAAAGCACTTGCGGGAATGTCCGAACAGCCCTGATTCTGCACTCTGATTGGTCATCCCCCCTACTTGACAGCAGACAGAACGAGAGGATTTGGTTGCCGAATCGGGACAAGATAAGATGGACTAGTGTAGTTCTTTATGTTTCCTTTACCGTTACCTTTATCAGTCACCTTCCGTTATTCAAGCAAAAACAAATGCACCCGAAAATAAACCGGAGCTGGTATTTTGGCTCGTAATAAGATTAAAATTATATTTTGAATTATGATCCTAGCTGGAACGTAAAGTATTATAATCGTGACACATAAATACAATTTAACTCAAACCAGAGCAAACATAAAACTTATAATGCCCACGTAATTGATGCAATAAGGGATGGCTAGCCTACTTATCAGCTTATAATTTAGCCATACCCAGTTAGAATAACAATAGCTACATACAGTATAACTTAGGTTTAACTAAACAAGAAATACAACTACAGTAAGATTCTGAGCTATATTAAACTCATGTACACTTTTAATCAAATTAAATCAGCATTTATGCTATTCCATAGTTATGTTGATCTAGTAGTAATTACATAAAAAAGTGAGGTATCACAATAATTGGAACAAAAAAACTCAAGGAGGTGCAAGACCTATTGGGTTGAGTTCTATCGAAGACCACCGTGTCAAGATAATCGACAGAAATATTTTTTTCAATATACTCATTGTAAATCACAAGGTTTTATTTTATTTTTAGGCCCTATAAGCAGTCTATATGTAGAAAGTCAGACTCGCGCCCCACATTCTTTAAAACATGGACAAAAAACTGATTGTGTCAAAAACATCCCCCAACATTTCCTCAGAAGCGGTTGACTTTTTTTAATCAAACTCTTTTTGCCTTTATTTAGCAACCAATAATCTGGAACTCGAATTATAATTTTTATATTGAACTAATAATTAGATTTTATAGAACTTTTTTTGTCTCTTCCCAAAATCAGCCAATCAAATCTGAACGGCGGTTTAGATGAATTCGTTGTTGCTGGTTGCGATAGCACAAATACCCATAAGTTAATTTTGAGTCAAATAATTATACAGAGATGATTATGTGGGACCAGGCTGATGTTTCAATCACTGTCGCTCCAGTTTTAAGAAGCAGAACAGCAGTTAAAATTACCTCTAAGCCTTTCGCACCTGATGATGTGGTATCCGAATGGAATTTCACGTCTTTTCCTTGCCACACTGTTGCTGTGTAGAGAACTTTGAAGTAAGTCATGAAAGCCTCAGCCAAAGTCATCTGCCCCGAAGCTCGCGACAGGCATATACGGTCAACCCTTTTCTCTGGCCAAGCTGTCCCCTCATTTGACTGTAAGGGGCAATTTTTGAAGGCGATAAGTCGTACTAGACACGTCCTACACCACTTCCACGTGGTGGGCTCTGGGTCACTTGTTTTGGTGCTAGCAAGTAAGCAAGGAGCTGCACAAACACTGCTTCGCTTTTTCCGAAATCACGCACTTTTACATCCTCGCTCTCTCCCTAGCGTTTGAAATAGGCCCACTTTTGGATCTCGATTTCGAGTTTTTGGTCTTTTATGATGACTTTTATCTCCCATTTGAGAAAAGAGCCTAACTTTTAGTGTTTTTACCTAAAATTTTTAAAAATTCACACTCAAAGAACGAACACAAGATATTGACCGATTTGAAAAAGATTTCGTAGGTGTGTTTCTGGCATGAGTGGGCCAATTTTCCCGTGTAGTTGTTTCCAATCAGAGAAAAAAGTTTTAAAATGACCCACTCTATTATATATATACTATCCACGATGCCTGTGATTGGCCAGAGCGCCTCACCGTGAAGACTAGTCGAACGTGATTGGCAAATAAAGTCTTTTTTTAAACCTGGGAGACACGGAAAGTCAAATCGGATTGGTATTAGTGATGGTAATATGATGCTCAGCTTAATCTTCAATGAGAAATGTAATAAGTAGTTGATACATGATATACAATAAAACATTTGATTATGATTATGTGCAAAAAGTAAGGCAGGATTATAGGATAATTTAGTATATTTTTTCAACAACATTTACCTAAAAAGATAGAATACATTCAGATTTAAAAAAAAATGTTTTTTTTTAATTATTCAGGTATTTCCGCATGACGAACGTTTCTTGGCTCGAATTGCTGCAAGAACAGAAAATTTAGATGATCCTCATTCAATATTGGTGCAGTCACATTGGCTGTGTCGCCATTTATGAGTACTTTAACTCTTCCAAAGTAATTCCTAAGATCCGCTCTACGAGCCATTAATGGACACAAACGTTCTCCCTCGATTACTCCAATGACATATTCCTGATTATTTTCCTTGTATATCCCTACAAGCCAAATTCCTGGTGATAACTGGGTAGGTGAACCTGGATAGTATGAATTATCGTAATAATGAACATTATAAAGTTGAAGTGGAAGAGGATGAACTGCGGATTCTTTATGTGGCCAAACTAATTCTGCAAAAGGAAGAAAAATATAAAATGAATTAGATTTTCTATCTTACAAATCAAACGAGGTTGTCCGGGAATCGCAAAATCCGTACCCACTCCGATTTTAATGAAACCGGAATTGGGGCCAAATCGTACTAAGTTCAGGGTAACATCCACTGAAGTAAAATTTCAACGTAACGTCTTTTGTAGTGAAAAGAAGGTCAAAAAATATTATCGAAATCGATTTTCATCATCCGACACTTTCCGATGAACCATAAATATTGTCTTACTTCAGTCACGTGAGAGCTGGCAGCTGAGAGAAGGTATTATAATAATTGTCATTTTCCTTGATTTGACAACTCATTCTGCTCTTTTGCACTTTATGCTTAGTGTTTGTCTTTCGAAGTCTATACACTATCAGTACCAGTAAGAAAATGTTCAGTACCGTTAAAAAAAATGGTTGGTACCAGCAAAGAAAATTATCCATTGGCATTAGTGCCAAATTTTGAAATTCCAAAAAGGCACAGGTGCCAGCATTTACAAATCAAAAGGGTATACACGCTAAAGCTTGGAATTACAAAAGGAAATAAGCGCCATCACTTGACAAAGCTAGGAGCTTATGTCCTTTGGGTGTGCTAAGTGATAGGGCTTATGCCCCAGAGTTACTCCTGGTAATCATCTTTACGATCCAGGTAGTCACACTGTCAACTTGGTCTGCGAAGTACAAACGGCTCTGAATAAGTCGCGAAACTTTTACCTCATTGTGAAAGATTCCAAAACGAAGAGCCACTCTCGATAAGTACCAAAACTTTTACCTCATTGTGAAATAGTTAACGAAGTATTAACGTAGTGAACAAATTCCCATCAGGTAAGACATTCGGTGGTCGTACGAGTAAGTTTTCAAGTTTCCAGATAAAGTCCGTCGCATCAACGTCCGTGAAAAGAACTTATTATTGAAATTTTCTCCGATGTATTTCGTGCAGTTGAACACTCACAGCATGATCCATTGGCGGGATATCCCCTTTATCTTTCAGGTTATCCTAGGATTATCGCGAATGATGTCCTGCAAGGTG
>CAKNWT010323566.1:0-35756 GCA_932066315.1 Andricus coriarius
ATCATATGATAGGCACTTCAAAATCATTTCATGAATATATCAGGTTATTGGCACATATAAATCATTTGCATAAACATATAAATAATCATAGGCACTGATTAATCATTGGATATATATATACATTAATCGTTCTCGAGGATAATAATCACAGAAACATATAAATCATGAGCAAATATAAATCATTGTAAATTTAGAAATCAACCCTAAAATTGTAAGGCATGTGGAATCAATAGCATGGAAAAATGATCAAAAAAGTTTGATAGTAAGAGTCAAAAGTGGAGTCTGAATTTAAGCATTGAGTCGTTTTTTCTCGGCAGGTTTCATGCTTGTTTAAAAGGAAAAGTGTGGGATTTTTGGTTGGGTGCCAGGTATTACAGAGGTAATACCGAGGAGGGAAATTAGGATGTGGAAGGCCGAGATAAGGGTAGAGACACAATTTAACAAGGACTTGTAATAAAAACAAAGCGACATTTATTGCTACTTACAATTGCGATGAAGCTGGCCAGGTCGTTTCAAGGTACTGGCGATCGGGTCACCCTCGTAAGAGCGTAGATGCGCGGAGTGATAAGAGTTGTGAGGTTCCGTGGATGCACCAGCTAGAACCGGTTAACGACCGAACGAACGAGCAGAGACTGAGCAACTGCCATGCTGTTGCTCGGGACTTCGGCTCTCCTCGGGGGATTCCGTTCCGTCTCGTGTGCGGCCCGGCAGCCCTTTCGTGCAGGGCCGTCCCCAGTCCCGAGTTATGGTAATAATTCTGTTACAACGTGCCCATGACTTTATATTTAAGTGATATGTATTTTTATTGGTACACTGTATTTCCGAATATTTTAATACGAGCATACATTCACGTATCGTAATTCAAAGCCGAAACGAATTATGTCAATGAAACCTGAACGAAAATTAATTAGAAAAATTTTCCTCGTAAGTTAGTAAAATTGGCTTAAGTTTAATAAGAGTGAGACTAAAATTATACTAAAAATGAAGGGGAAAATTTAGAAAAAATTATTATATTTTTAGGAAGTTAAAATTGGGCCTTTTAGGAAACATAAATTGAAAATTACGGAAACTTAGGAGAAAGTTGAAACCTGAAAAAAAGTCAAAAATAAAATCATTGAAGGTAACCAAGTTTTGGGGAACTAAAATTGGCATAAAACCGAAAAGATATTAAAATTCAGAAAAAGAAGAAAACTGAAAAAAGCATAAATTTTGATTCTCAATAAATATTTCAGTCGTCGAACAAGGCGAAACGTTCAAGCGCGGTAGTGAGCTCGCACGTGCAACCCGTACGGAACGTAAGGTCACGTGACGTGTCTCGAAAACAAGGAGTCGGGAATTAATATAAACATATATTCGAATTCTTCGACCATAATATCAATAATTAAAATCATAATTAAAAAATTTTCAACTAAAACTGGAATTTAGATTTAGAAAACGAGATCGGATATTTATACAGGGTATCCTATCGGTACAAATGATAACGCAATTTTCAAAATTAAATAGAACTGAGATCAGGGAAAATCAAAATCATTTTTAACCCTAAGCAAGAACATGAACTCGAATAATATCACATGTGGGCCCATTGTTAAAAATAAGGCCCAAACGGTACCCCAAAATATGGGAGCCATTCCAAAATAATTAATTGATCAATAGGTCGAGGTGGGGGTTTCGCATTAAAAAACACGAAAACCCCAACAACAACAAACAAAAGGTCAGACAGAGTCAGGTTGACCAAAAAAATATCTACCGCACCAACTCAAACTAAAAAAAACCAAACACCATCCAACGAAATCACACAAATTCCAAATAGAACTTTTGACCCGACAAACAATCCCTTTTTCTAGGATAACTAAGGCTTACCTTCAATGGGCGCCTCAGATCTAAGAAATAATTTAAGACAATTAAATAACGAAACTTTCAAACGCGATCCGTTCTTAGAAGGTAACACAAATTTAATTTTAGAATCGGATGCACATTTAATAAGCCCAGAATATAATGAACACAGTTCTTTTAAAAATATAACAGGAAGAATAGAAACTACAGAGTAGGTAAATATGAGTAATTGGCCAATTAAATTCCGCAATAATAAAGAAGACAGTCCCACGCACTTTCTCGCAGAATTAAAAACGTTCAAAAGAGGGTATAAAATGAACGATCACAGCATTTTAGAAATCGTAGAAAGGTTACTAATTGAAGAAGCCAAAGATTGGTGTTCGATAAATAAAAATTATTGGAGAAGACTACCAGATTTTTTCGAAGATTTAAAAAATACTTATATTGATGACAGATTCTCAAAAGAAATTAGACAGAAAGTTATGTTTTGCAATCGAAGAAAGACTCAAGACGTGCAGTCATACCTAACAGATATTAGGAAACCATTTACTAAATTATATCCGAGAAAAAGTCGCGAATGGGAATTACGTAAGGCTTATGAGAATTTCAGAATTAAATTCAAAATGTATATTAAACAACACTATTCCGAAAATTTTGAGCAATTAGAAGATTTTGGTAAAGAATGGGTAAACGAGCTATCCAATTCAAAAATTGCAGGGCAAGTCTTACAAATAACTGAATCTCAAATTGAGGATGAAAATGAACAAAAGCGTCATTGCAGTAACAGGAATAAAAATAATTCCGAGAACAATAAAGAAGAAAACAGAGAAAATAAAAATAGTCAAACTGATAACAGAAAGAAACCAAAACCAACATAACCAGGGTAAAAGACCATACAAAAATAGATTTCCATTTTTATCATTTGGATTTCCATTCTGACCTTTTTCAAATCAATATCAAGAAAATTTCAGACCAAACTTCAGACCTATATTCCTACCTGTTTTCCAATCAACATTTCAACCTAGATTTATATAAAATTATTATCCTGAATTTCAAAACAATAAACCAAGATATCCATTCAACTCCTAAAACCCAATGTTAATAATGCTTAATCAAATGAGGTTAGGCTCAAATCCAGGTCAAAGTAACCCAATGATCGAATTCCTTACAGATAAAGCAGAAAATAATAACAAACAAAATTTCCCAAAATCAAATTACGGAAATAAAAATAAAAAATCGGGTAATACTACTAACAGGGACTCACAAAACAAAACCAGTTCTAACTCGGACAAAAAACAGGACTCAAATACAAAAACGCATGAGAACACAAATAATTTTAACTTGTATCATTGCTGTATAGCCGGCCATTTTAAAAGAGAATGCCCATATTATGCAAACAACTCTTTCCTTCCTCGAAAGCGGATCTTAACATCCTTGCGAAGGCGGTGAGTAGGTATTCTGAAGCAATGGGTATGAGCTTTGGACTGGACAAGTGTGCCTCAGTCCACCTACACCAAGGACGACTAGAAACTACACCATCGAGTGACGATCATTTAAGTGAGCAAGATCATTTAAGTGATTGAATTCTCGGCACCAGCCAAATAAAATATCACGGCAAAGCAGGAAGAAGATCGGGCGAAATATCAAGCACTTCTTTTCGAGCTGAGCAGGCTGTATCAAGGCTACAAAGTCCATCTTGTAGGCCTTATAATCGGCTGTCTTGGAGGTGTGAAAGCATAATTTCTTATCCAACTCAACAAGATTCCGGCTTGCCAGCGTCAGGGTCATTCCATCGCAAACCGGATGCAAAAGGTTGTTCTTCTGGGATCACTTCATGTGATCCGTCAACACTGTTCCTCATATCATTCTACAAAGATTGATAGCTCAAAAGAAGTATCCAGAGATGAAACCTTCATCTCAAACTTTCACGTCTGCCGCGTAAGGTCATCCGCGGCTAGAGACCTAACTCCAAGGAACAATATTGAAAGATTTTCTCGCGCGTAAATTTCCCGCTCTTGCTTACCTTCTAGGGCAGAAGGAGCAGAAGTGGATGACGTAAACGTTTCACTTGCGTCGGGATCGGTTGCTTTAAGGAACCATGATCGTAGCTTCCGGAGCCTACAACTTCTCTAACATTTAAACTGTTATTATTGCTGTATAGCCGGCCATTTTAAAAGGGACTGTCCATATTATGCATACAACCAGGGAAACTGGAGGGACGGGTATCAGGATAACAAACAGTAGAACCTAATACGGAAATGCCAGAATTTCAGAATTCGGATAAACACGAAATAACGGAGACACGTTTTCATTCGATGACGAAATTCGAAAATAATTTATTTCGTATTTTGGTAGATACAGGTGCCACATATTCGTACGCCGGCAAGGAAGTGCTGGAAAAATCTAGAGTTCCAAATACTTAATTTTCGAACCCGTTTTGCGAAAATTAATGGTCGCGAATAGAGAAACGGTGATATAATTCGACAACTAGTAATTCCAATTATAATCGGGAAAAGAGCGAAACACTTGATGCACTTGTTAGTACCAGCTTATCGAAACTCACTACCCCTCCCCAGATCTGAGACGAAAACGAAAACCAAGCCTGGCATTGCATTAGAAGAGAATAAGGTAGATAAAAATGTGAAAATTAGGGATAAACGAATGATTGAAAAAGAATAAATTAGGAATATAGATAGGAAACCGAAATTCGCAGATGGTATTAACCTCTAAAGTACTACAGAAAGTAACAAAAGTAGTCCAACGTTGAAAGATAGCGCAATCCCCCCAGTACCTATCAATCCTAACCAATCCCCAAAAACCAAAAACGCCCAAATTCCTGTAACAAATCCTACAAAGGATATCCCAAATTTACAAATACCATTAGATGAGCAATCAAAGCCAATAAGAGCATTCACATTCCCTGGCAAGTGCATGTACCAATTTACAAGGATTCCATTTGATTTAACCAATGCTCCAGCCACTTTCCAAAGCCTTACGTATAAAATTATAACTCAAGATTCAAAGCCAAACATTTTTTGTTATTGAGATGACATTGTAATAGTAACTCGAAATTTTGTCGACAAATTTAGCAAATTTAACGATCAGCCCAGATATTCAATTAGCTTTTTGAGATTATTTTTCTCAATATTTCCGATTAGAAACTTCTTTGTTTTTCGAACGATTACTATCGCTATTTCTATACGTATTCCGTATTTATTAGTATAAAAAATTCTTTCCTGGCTTATTTTCCTTATTATTCTTCCTAATTCTAGGTTTCCTTAAACGAAATGAGTCTTGTGTGCTTGAGTTGTCGCTAGTGTCGTGGTTGGGGATGATCTCTAGAGGTTAGAATTTGTTTCAATTTGGGATATCCTTCGTAGGATTTGTTACAGGAATTTGGGCGTTTTCGGTTTTTGGGGATTGGTTAGGATTGATAGGTACTGGAGGGATTGCGCTATCTTTCAACGTTGGACTACTTTTCTTACTTTCTGTAGTACTTTAGAGGTTAATACCATATCCGAATTTCGGTTTCCTATGAATATTCCTAATTTATTCTTTTTCAATCATTCGTTTATCCCTAATTTTCACATTTTTACCTACCTTATTCTCTTCTAATGCAATGCCAGGCTTGGTTTTCGTTTTCGTCTCAGATCTGGGGACGGGTAGTGAGTTTCGATAAGCTCACATAGGATAGCGGGTCGAAGGACTCCCTGCTAATCAACAAGTTTCTCCGTCATATTTTAGTGTCATCCGTAGGACTTTTAGCATGTCCGTGCCTAAAATGCCTACAGATTTTAATGCTGGTACTAACAAGTGCATCAAGTGTTTCGCTCTTTTCCTGATTATAATTGGAATTACTAGTTGTCGAATTATATCACCTTTTCTGTATCCGCGACCATTAATTTTCGTAAAACGGGTTTGAAAATTAAGTATTTGGAACTCTAGATTTTTTCAGCACTTCCTTGCCGGCGTACGAATATGTGCCACCTATATCTACCAAAATACGAAATGATTTATTTTCGAATTTCGTCATCAAATGAAAACGTGTCTCCGTTATTTCGTGTTTATCCGAATTCTGAAATTCTGGTATTTCTGTATTAGGTTGTACTATTTTTGATCCTGATACTCGTCCCTCCAGTTTCCCTGGTTGTATGCATAATATGGACAGTTCCTTTTAAAAAGGCCGGCTATACAGCAATAATGACAGTTTAAATGTTAGAGAAGTTGTAGGCTCCGGAAGCTACGATCATGGTTCCTTAAAACAACCGATCCCGACGCAAGTGCAACGCGTACGTCATCCACTTCTGCTCCTTCTGCTCTGGAAGGGAAGCAAGAGCGGGAAATTTACGCGCGAGAAAATCTTTCAACACTGTTCCTTGGAGTCAGGTCTCTAGCCGCGGATGACCTTACGCGGCAGACGTGAAAGTTTGAGATGAAGGTTTCATCTCTGGATACTTCTTTTGAGCTATCAATCTTTGTAGAATGATATGAGGAACAGTGTTGACGGACCAGATGAAGTGATCCCAGAAGAACAACCTTTTGCATCCGGTTTGCGATGGAATGACCCTGACGCTGGCAAGCCGGAATCTTGTTGAGTTGGATAAGAAATTATGCTTTCACACCTCCAAGACAGCCGATCATAAGGCCTACAAGATGGACTTTGTAGCCTTGGTACAGCCTGCTGAGCTCGAAAAGAAGTGCTTGATATTTCGCCCGATCTTCTTCCTGCTTTGCCGTGAGATTACCATCTGCTGGTGCCGAGAATTCAATCACTTAAATGATCTTGGTCACTTAAATGATCGTCACTCGATGGTGTAGTTTCTAGTCATCCTTGGTGTAGGTGGACTCAGGCACACTTGTCCAGTCCAAAGCTCATACCCATCGCTTCAGAGTACCTAGTCACCGCCTTCACAAGGATGTTAAGATCCTCTTTCGAGGAAGGACAGAGTATTTTGCATAATATGGGCATTCTCTTTTAAAATGGCCGGCTATACAGCAATGATAACAGTTTAAATTATGTGTGTTCTCATGCGTTTTTGTATTTGAGTCCTGTTTTTTGTCCGAGTTAGAACTTGTTTTGTTTTGTGAGTCCCTGTTAGTAGTGTTACCCGATTTTTGATTTTTATTTCCGTAATTTGATTTTTGGAAATTTTGTTTGTTATTATTTTCTGCTTTATCTGTAAGGAATTCAATCATTGGGTTACTTTGACCTGGATTTGAGCCTAACGTCATTTGATTAAGCATTGGTAACATTTGGTTTTAGGAGTTGAATGGATATCTTGTTTTATTGTGTTGATATTTAGGATAATAATTTTATATAAATCTAGGTTAAAATGTTGATTGGAAAACAGGTAGGAATATAGGTCTGAAGTTTGGTCTGAAATTTTGTTGATATTGATTTGAAAAAGGTCAGAATGGAAATCCAAATGATAAAAATTGAAATCTATTTTTATATGGTCTTTGACCCCGGTTATGTTGGTTTTGGTTTCTTTCTGTTATCAGTTTGACTGATTTTCTGACCTCTAGGGAGCAGCAATTTTAATAATTTCATCAATCAACTATTTTAAATGTTCAGAATAATTAAAATTGGCATCTTAGTTATTTTTTCAGCAACAAATGCCTGAGATGATAAAAATTTGTTCATATAATTATTGTTAACAATTGAAATTCTTGATTGTCATATAGACGACCTAACAGTATAAAAATTAGTCATGTACACTTCATCACGTTGCAAAAACCTAATTTCTACCACTGAAAATAGCCAAACAGTGCATTTGTTGATTAATTATGTTTAAAAAATTATCAATTTTTATCGATTCATGGCAAAGAGTGATTGGTAAATAATAAACTGCTACCAGCACCATAGAAACACAATTTTATCTCCAGAAATGCCTGAAACTATATAAAAATGTTTATAATAATTGTTGTCAACAATTCAAATTATTTATTGTTATGTAAACTCCTGAAAGGTTTACAAAATAATCATTTACACTTGATTACGTTGAAAGAATAAAGTTTCCAGCTTTGAAAATAGCCAAACAGTGCATTTGTTAATTAAATTGGTTTAAATAAGCATCAATTGTTATTGAATGACTAAATCTGATAAGTGATTGACATTTATTAATAATTTTTGTCGGATTTAGTAGAAAAAACTTGATTCATTTCATAATGAATAACTGATATGGCCAATTTTTTATCAAATTTCTTCATAAAATAACAATTTATTTATTTTATTTCATGGATTTAGTTAAAAAAACATTTCTGACTATAAATGATTCATATTTAGTGCGAATCAATTGAGCAATTGCTAAGCTATCGGAAAACTTTACTGGATAGTTGCTTAATTGATTCTAGCTATTTAGCATTGAATCCAAGTATTTCTCGATAGGCAGTACGCAACATTTTTTTGGTTACTTTTTTTTCACTATTCGATTGAAATTCTTAAATTCTTACACTTACCTGTAACTTGTACACAGCGGAAATGCGGTTTTTGTTTCGTTGAAGTCTGGAAAGACCCCTCGTTGTTGTCGGAGGGCCAGCGAAAATTCGTCAAAACAATTCGTCCCAGCATTTCTAAATTTACTTCGGGGATTGGAACCGCTCCAGTCGCTGAGAAAAAATTGAGT
This sequence comes from Andricus coriarius, assembly GCA_932066315.1. Taxonomy (NCBI): domain Eukaryota; kingdom Metazoa; phylum Arthropoda; class Insecta; order Hymenoptera; family Cynipidae; genus Andricus; species Andricus coriarius. The sequence continues at coordinate 8,460 of CAKNWT010323566.1, forward strand.
AAACGATGACGAAATAGAGTTCCAAAGCGCCGATAAATGGACTGGCAGACCAAAAAAGTTCCAAGTAATAAAAGAAGTGCGGACAAATTTAGATAATCAAACGAAATGCAAGCTAACAGTTGTAATTTGAGAAGAAGACCGATAGAATACAATGTAGGCAATAAGGTAATAAAAGTAGTTACCGAATTATCAAATCAGGTTGATAAAAAGGCAAGCAAACCTGACGACGAATACGAAGGTCCATTTGGCATTAAGAAAATGGTTTCTCCAAGTGTATACGTATTGTATATGGCACGTAGGCGTAGGAATTATTAACGAATTTAATTCAGAATATTCAAACATAAGCAAAGGCAAAAATGGCATTGAATCAATACCATTAATGACACAAATGATCTCGAAAATACCTCAAAAAGAACTGAAAACAATATTCTAAACGCAGCTACTGTAAAACTACTCTGATAAATAACTTCAAAGATAACAGCATTTTGACTCCCAAGACAAGACAGAAGTAACATTCACTTTTAAGACGAAAGAAAAAGGGGAAAACATAATAAGAATTAGTAGAGGAAATTTAAACCTCACAAATAAAGTACAAACAGTGGAACGCAGAACTCAAAATTCTATAATAGGAAACAAACCTACTCTAACTATTTGTTATTAAACTAAATTACGCAGTTTAAATTGGATTCACAATTTGTATAACTGAATAAAACAAAAGCAACTTAACTCAAACAAAAACAGACTCAAATGATAATTGACTCCAAAAACAAGATATTTTCACGGCGATTGACTATATGGACTAGTTTCTCGTTTTTCTTTTCATATTTGTTTCAGAAAAAAAATAACTATAAAGGTCGATCAGAACGGAAAAAACAACGACAGAACAGCTGCATGAAAATGAAGGAAGGTACACGACGATTTAAAACAGAAACTTCGTTTAGTGACTTGTTATTTAGGTCCACAGACTACAAGCGGGAAGTGTGGAAAGATATCCTTATGCGACTTCTTGATGAATCCTTTTTTCTTGCTAAGAAAGGTTTGGTTTCCGCGGACACACTAACACAATTTCAGACCCTTACATCATTAACTTCCTTGGGATCATTGAACTTTTAGCAAAGAAAAGTTCGCCTCTCTCAAGAAACCGGAAAAGAGTACTGGTGCAATACTCACTAGCAGATATTCAGAATGAGTTTATGGCTGTTTGTGCAAATTCACTGATCGTGAATGCAACCCCAGGTTTCGCTCACGTTAAACAAACTGCATTTTCAATTTGCTACGTCAATTTCATCAATGAAGATGGAGGAACATATCAAGCCGAAGAGCGTCTACTGGCCTTTGCTGACTGTGTTAAAACTCGAGGGAAGCTACTTCCCAGCTTAGATCGTATTTTCTGAAAGTAGTATCGCCGTGCTAGCGAAGCTTTCACTTGACCGTGCTATCGTCACAAGAAACCCTTACCATTTCGGTATGGGTTTCTTACCATGGAGGTTTTAAGCCACGCCTACCAGCGCTTGCTGTCTCGCAGGTATGGTGGGAAAATGCGGAGCGCTAAAAACCATGCCAAAATAGTCAGGGTTTCTTGCAATCACAGCACGGTCAAGTGATAGGGTGTTCTCGCTCGGCAAGACTACTTTTAGTATATAGAAGGTTTAACTTTTCTAGTATAAGACATACACGTGCTTAAAATGCATGAAATCTGGCTAGGATTACAAGATTAAATCTGCTAAAAACGCATGATAGGTACCCTGGTTTGTTTACTAGAATTTCTTTCTTCATGTGTCCTTACATTTTTTGTTGTCGCAGCCAAATTGCACACAATATTTAGTTCCATTCCACAGATATAGGAAATACTAAACAAGGAAATAGAAATACTCGCTGGTCGGCCTGCATTTACTCCGCGAAACCCCTTGCTCTGCATCTTCAAAAAGTAGCAGAAGCACTGGATGTGGTATTATTATTGAATCTGATAGAAGAATGTCGTGGTAATGTAAATGGCTCACAACGTATACACGGACCTTAAATTGTTTATTCATGAGATCGATTTGGGTAAAAGTTTTAAAGACCACTTAAATTATAAACAAAGTAATTCAGGCTCAAGGGGCGACGGTTGATGTTACCTGTAGAAATTCAAAAAGCTTAATTGCAGAGCAGCAAGCTCTGCGTAACGGAAGATGTGGGGAAAATTTGGAACGAAGCTGTCACGCTGACAAGAAACATTGGGTAGCCAAAATTTCTTTAAGAGGAAACCAAGAGAAGTTGCAAGCGGAAGTAAATGGGAGACGAGGTCCACGAGACAAAATTTGAAGATAAAAATGTAGCGTTCGAGGTAGAATTCAAAAGAGAAGCGTACTACGCTATCCTAGACGATGTGATCCAAGATGAAACTGTGCTATTTGAACCAATGCACAAACTTTATAAGAGTTTCTCTGTTCATTGGAAATTGCGCGTTTTATCTGAAGACGAATTTGAAAAAGAAGCAACTGATCTGCTGAACTAATACCCCACGGACATGCAGCATGATCTAGTGCATAAAGCTAAACTTTTGAAATCCATTGTTGTTGTAAATTTCGGCAAAGAAACTCGGCAACATTTACAGTTAGTCGATACTCTTCGAAGAACGAACCTTAATTGTTTTTTTCTATATTTGAGCATTTCATCTTTTAAAGTAAAGTAAGTTCACTGTATGATATATCTAGCGGTAGTGCCTTTTATGATTTGTGAAAATTTTTCTACCTATGTCCTAATTGGCAACTAAGCTTCGGTAACTAAAACTCTGTAATAAGGCTCTGTGAGGTAAAGGGGGCAGAGGAGGGCCCGTGATAATATAGAAACCTGGGGCCCGGAACAGCTCTCGGCGGCCCTGGTTAAGGAGGGGGCTTCTTTGGACTTCTTGCGCCTTTGATCGTAGGCCGAGCAAAGGCGCAAGCCTTGGCTGGTGTTTGAGAGCTGAGCTATGCGGGCTTTTTTCTGGGCACCGTTACGATTTCCCGTCTTTATGCAGAGCCTGGTCAGCTTTTTATCACCCGCGGCAACTTGATTGTTGCCATGCATAATATTGGTCTCCACCGCTTCTGACAGAATAGCCGCCTTGGAGCCGTTCCCCTTTTCGCTTGGTTTAATGAGGGCCCCGACTCGGACTCCTTGTTATTTTTTGTTGTTTCGATTTTAACGCCCATGCTAGTCCCAGGAGTAGCTAGAGAAATAAGGAACACCCTCTTCAGAGTTCCGCTAGCACCAGGAGGATCAACATGATAAGGAATTCGACATGGTATCCCAAAGTCTCGCTTAAGACTCCTCCTTTGTGACTCTGCCTTGCACGCCGGGCTGTTTTAAGAATTTGGCCAGTCTGGTGCCATTCAGCCATGCAGTTCCTCTGGTCCAGCTTTGCCAGATCTCATCCATGTTCTCTGTTTTTGTATAAGTGAATTTAAACATAAAGCTTTGGCTAAATTTTGTTTATGTTCTACTTTATGATTCAGCATTGCTTCTTTGTCTACGATAAACTGACCATCATCGAGCCCTATGAGCCCTAGGAGAGCTTTCAGCTTTTTCGCCAGGATCTTGCGGAACCTCGCTGTGTCCGGACTGTTCTTTGACTCCCAGTCTGAAGGCAATTTAGGTCTGTTTGCCCAGTTGCACAACGCTCTAGTCTTTGTACGGAGTTTCTCAACGTTGGTGTTTCACCACAGGAGGAGTCTGTCCGAGAGAGACTCCTCATCGGAGACTCTCAAGCCCTTTATCTTGTTCCTCAGATCTTCGGAGCAAAATGTCAAATCGGGAACATCACTCCTGTTTTTAATCTGTAATGTGCGAGTATCAATACGATTTAGAATCTCTAGCTCGGTGGCATAAACTACCGTTAGTTGCCGTTCGCTCCCAAGAAAACCAAACGTGTTTTTTTCTGGTCACCCTATTATATATATAATGTATTCTTCCCTGCCATTAAAACGATTTCAAATTGACGGCCGTAATAATAGCCGTTAAGACGGCCATTTATTTTCCATAGGGGGACTGCCAAAGTGCCTTTGCTGTAGTGCAACTTCGTCTGGTTCCTCTACGGAGGTCAGATTTGGATTCCTTCCTCCTCTTTCCCTTATAACGAGCCTGAGGAGTTGCTCCAAATGATGCTTCTGCCGTCGTGGCCCCCTAAGAGGTGCCGTGCCGTGCCTGGTGTTTGAAAGCCGCGCTAAGCAGGCTCTCTTTGTTTGCACCACTGTGGTTTCTCTTTCTAACGAACAGCCCCGTTATCTGTTCGTCCATCGTCCCAACAAGATTGTTGTCATTGATTTTGGAACTCTGCACCGCTCATTAGGATCGCTCTTTCATTAAGGTCCCACAGACTAGACCCCCTCAGTTCACCAGAGCAGCTGCGCACCTTGCGATGCAGTCTCTCTGGTTCACCTATTCTACGTCTTCAATCCAATGAGACTCGTAAGCCCTACCACGAGATACAAGCTCCCGCGATCCTTAAGGAGAGGTATAGTTACGAAGTCTAGATTACTTTCAAAATACTGTATTACCATACCAATATTTTGTACGATACCTGCTACTAGGTTTTATAAAAACCACTTTTAAGAGCAATATCTTTCTTAATTTCCACTGTTGACATAGACGTGGACAAGACTATGAAAAATGCACGCAGAAAAATTATTTGAGAGTCAATTTGAAACCTGGGATGCGATGCACAGGGAACACCCCATCGTTCCGTAACTCGTTCATCGAGGAATTCATTGACATCACTCTCTGTACCAGAAGTTTTCGAGATAATATCAAGAGGTGGAGATTTTCAGATGAACCCAAATGGGTCAGAAATCCAAGAAGAACGGACTGCGATAACAGCCAGCATTTTGACGGAAGCCATCAAAGCTACTTATGAAAATAATTGTCGAACTTCAAGAGTCCGAAAGACTGGGTAGACACGCTGGTGGAATGGTAGACTAACAGAGCTTCGCAGGGAAACTAGAGAGAGGTTCAGGCGTTCTAGTACTAGCAAAACCAAGGAACTATGAACCTCATCCACACCGATGAGCGATGAATACAGGGGTGCAATACGTAAGGCAAGGCAAGAGAGCTGGACCAACATCTGAACAGACATCGAGAAGGGAGCTGAGGTGGCTGGACTGGATAAGCTGCTTTCTCGATATCCGGACGCTATTCTCGGCACTCTGAAGTTGCCCGACGACAGGTACTCAGAGTCGGGCGGGGATACCTTGACTCACCTGATCAAGGCACATTTTCCGGGCTTTCCAAAGTTTGGAGGAAAGGGGATGACACCCAAGAGGCAACCAAAGTCGCCGGCGGCCCAACTGGGCCCGAAACGGTAGCTAGCCAACGAGATTGTCACCCCTGCCAGGGTCAGGAGGGCCCTGAAATCCTTCAGTCCTTACAAGTCTCCTGGCGCAGATAGCATATATCCAGTCCTCTTACAGAGGGCTAGGGGGATCATCATAGGGCCGATTGTGAGACCTGATAGGGCTAGTAGGACGTTGGGACATGTCCCGGCGGCATGGAGTGGCACGAGAGTATTCTTTATTCTGAAAGCAGGTAGGATCCGTTATACCTTACCCAAGAATTTCCGTCCCATCAGCCTAACATCTTTAGTACTAAAAACAGTGGAAAGACTTTTGGATGGATATATGCGCGATAAGGTCTGGTGAAGGAGGTCACTTTACAAAGAGCAGTAAACGTTTAATAACACATCTGGAGAGGTGATTAGGGCGGCCATGGTCGCACATGGTGTGCCTACTGCAGTCTTTGAATAGACTTGCCACATGTTGGCCAACAGAAATCTAACTACGAATAAGGGTGATACGACTTTATGTGGAACCGTGGACTCGGGATGTCCGCAGGGAGGAATTTTATTGCCCTTGCTGTGGTGCTTCGTAGTGGATGAACTGCTTCATCTACTCTCGAGTCAGGGTCACCACGTCAGAGGCTATGCGGACGATATACTGTTTATCATGCGCGGCCAGCATTTGGACGCGCTCTTTGGAATAATGCAGAAAGCACTCATAATAGTGTATTCATGGTGTAAGAAAACTGGACTATCGGTCAATCCGAGTGAGGCAGACGCGGTTGTTTTCACTAGAAGGTATAATTGGGGAACCACGAGTACACTGAAACTTGGAGGACAGCAACTGGAAATCAAAGAACGAGCTAAATATCTAGAAGTCATTCTGGATAAGAAGCTATTATGGAAAGAGCACCTGGAAAACAAGTGCAAGAAGCTTGTAGTACCTCTATGGCTCTGTAGGAGAGCCATAGAGAAAAGCTGGGGCTTGAAACTGGAGACACTTATGTGGATCTACACAGCGATCTTGCAACCCAGGCTAACCTATGCGTCGGTGGTCTGGTGGAGCCGGGTTTAGCCGTCCATTGTGAAGTCGCGACTGGAAAGAATCAGGGGACTGATTTCGAGAGGCGTCACTGGTGCCTTGAAGTCGACACCCACGATGGCACGGGGGGGGGGGGTCACTAATAGGTTTGGAGCCCCTCCATCTCACCATCAAGGCCGTGGCTGCGAAGTCGGCCTGGAGGCTAAATTTGATAAATGACAGAAGGATCTCGACACCAGTGAAGATCCCAGTCGACATCGCCCTGCCCAGTGATGGAGACAACTGGTTTGCAGATTGCTCCAGGAACGAGGAGAATGCAGGAGCCGGTGTATATCATAGAAGGAATAGAGTGAGCTTCACATTTGAGTTGGGGTCCTACGCCACAGTTCTACAATCTGAGATTATGGCCATACTCTAGTGCGCCTACAAGACAAAAGAGTATGAAAACAAAAGAGACATCCGTACCTGCTCAGACAGCAGGGCTGCTATATTAGCCTTGACTGGAACAACGACCACGTCACTATTAGTATGGGAATGCTTTGAAGCATTAAATATGTAAGCGACGGAAAATCGAGTTACCCTGATATGGATCCCTGGGCACAGCGGTATTAAGGGCAACGAGATATCGGATAGGCTAGCCAACCTAGCAGCAAGAAGAAATTCTACTGGACCCGGGCCAGTTGTAGTTATTTCCAGTAGGTCAGTCACAGAAGAAATCAAAAGTTGGCTGACTGAGGAACATAAAAGTGAGTGGGATTGGGTCTCTGGTTGCAAACAGGCCAAAACACTCTTGGGCGCAAAGCTTAACTCTAACCGAGGAAGGGAAATACTCAAGCTCGGGAGAAATGAAATCAAGGTTCTAACAGAAATGTTGATAGGGCATGGGAACGTCGTATATCACAGACGTAAGATAGAGCTTGCGGAAAGTCCCCTCTGTCATCTGTGTGGAAAGGATTATAAGATAGCTACTCACATCCTTTGTCACTGCCGTGCGATTGCGGGGAAACTTCTAACACCCACAGGCAATTACTGTATAAGTGAGTCAAATATATCAGCCAACAGCGTGGCTCCCCCTATTGAGAGGGATTTGAGGTCACGCTTAGGCTCACAAGGGGACGAGACGGGATTATTCAAGCGTCAGGGCTATTGCGGCCTCAATCCAAACTAATTATAATAATATGGACCATTAGCTTTCTTTAACATTATTATGGGCGATGACCATCGACGTTCAGATGATTCTAGTAATACCTCGGTCAGTAAATTGTCTAGGAGCTTATTTAGTTAATTGATGACCACGGGTGCCCTTCGCTAGATCCCTTGCTTAACAGGCACGGTTTCATCAGAATCTCTCCAGTGTTCAGTCAGCTTAATTTTATCAAACTTTTCTACAGTGAGTGTTCCCGCTATAAATTTCTCACTGATATTAGGCTACTTGGATGTTAATTCCAGCATCGCGGCGCAATCCTCGTACTAAGTTGGATTAGATAACATGTCTATTATGGCAGTTTGTGGTAACTTATCGGCACAAACCCCTTGCAATGAATTAGAACGACCATTAACAATTAGATTCAAATTTTGATTTCATCTATATCCAATATGCATTTATGTTTAAGGCATCATTTATTGAGTGATACCACCTAAAAACCAAAGGTATTCAGATCATATTTAAAGTTTGAATTAACTGGATGCAATAAAATTCAAAGTTTCATTGCATCCATATCCAATACGCGCTTATATTTAGGGCATCATTTGTTAAATGATGCCACCTAAAAATCAAAGATATTCAGATCATATTTGAATTTGTACATATTGTTGTACAGTAGACTCTCATAAAGCACCCGGTGCTCGGAACCGAGCCCTTCACTTAGCGCCCTTATGTTTAGGCCACGCCCTTAGAGGCCCAGATTTTCAACTTTTCGTTATGCACGCCGAGATTCAAGTGTTAATAACTCAGCCATTTAATGATGCCTCGGAAACTGCACGATACTACACGACTAGGGCTGCAATTAGAAGGACTGTGTATTTCAAGAACTGATACTATTTTATTTGGTTTTGTTTTGTATTCGATGGATTGTTGGCGACTACGAGGTATTTGGAGGGACATCTTGAACAGGGGTCTTCAGCGAGAGGAGATTTAGGCATTTATACTCCCGAGTCACATGTCTCGTTTTTACCACCAGGAATCTCTACTCAGCTGTAAGAGTTCGGGACGTGGATACTCTCGTGTCACAAAATGGGCACTTCACCACCGGGCTAATACATACTACCAGGGTCCTGTTGGCTTGACTGATTGTAGAAATTATTTTATTTTTAATAAACATACTTATGACCCTCAGGAAAAAAAAGTATTTGATGTACATTTTGAACCCAAAATGATAGGTAAAATATTTATTTGTGACAGAAAATTATTGATTTATTAATAATTACATCATGAATCATACCTAAAGTATGAAGAGAAAAGCATGACATCGTGTAAAACATACATTCATAAAACAATACATCATATTATTATATTTTAATATCTCCTCTTAATGAAAGAATGAAATCCCGAACTTTGGAGTGGCTTCATAAGACCCAGGGATACTCGACGTAGTTAAGGTTCTGAGCTCCAGAAATATTCGAATTTCCCCGCTGAAACTAAGGCAACAAATTAACGCTTCGACGAGTACGTCGCTCCTAAAAAAAAATCTTTGTCGAGATGCCGACTGGACTCAAGGATTATGCTGAAACACTCTAAAAATCCAAATTTGACTTCTCCGCCTGGCGAGGAACTCTACAATACTTCTTTCGAGAAGTTTTTATTATCGATTCTCCGGCATAGCTAGTGCGAGCTCTTTAGCTTAGGCCCGGATTATTATTGCTGGGGCCATCACTGAGGTCCGCTACGTCACACGACCAGCCGTCGCACCAACTCCACCAATTACTGTCGAATCCATGAGGAGGAGAAAGCGAGTGAAGGCACGAGCCAAGAACATGCTGAAAATAGTTCTCTTTCAGTTGGTGTTCCCATTTTTGTTCTTTTTACGGATTTTGATGTAGTTTTTGCAGTTTTGTTGTGGCGATTTTGAGCTTTTAGGTTTTGGAGCTTCCTTTGGGAAAATTGTAATGGCACGTGGTCGACCTGCAGTTTAACGACTAGCCCTACTCATAGATTCTAATAAGTTTACTGATTCTTTTTTTGAGTATGCTCTTAATTGATTTTGATGATCTCTGTTTTCTCTATTTCATTGATTTTTGTATGGTTATGTTCTTTGAGTGATTCCCCTTTTAAGGGTACCTTTCTGTATATTGTATTGAGACCATATCTGTGCCATTATGATCCTACCGTAACTTTCACAACACCGTAATTTTCACAACAATTTTAATTATACCTTTTGGCTGCCCTTTTTCTTCACTAATTACGACTACCCCGATGATGGTGACCCGCATTTAGATTGTGATTACCCCTTTTCGATTAGCCTTTTGGATTGCCCTTTTTTATTTTAATTGTAACCTCCCCCGTTGAATATGACCATGCCCTAAAATTTGATTACCCTTTTTTATTACCCCCTTTGTTTCTTGAATTGTTATGACACCGTCAACTATGACTAAATCCATAATTCCGATCCCCCTTTTTGATAAAATTTTGTAACCTCAGATTAATTCATATACGTCTAGAATGTAGAATTGGAATTTAAGATAGATAAATTTAGTTTTAGAAGAAAAACGTCGTGGAGTATCCCAACGGAGGAACCTAATCTCCAATAGATTATTCAGGCTAAGTTAGAGATTTTAGCTAGAGTTAATTTGTGAATATTGAGAATTCTTTATGAAGAAGATAACGCGATCTATTTTAGAATTGTCTGGTTATTTAATCGAGTAATTAGGAAAATGCTGCCAGGAAGATTAATGTTTACTGAAATAATTCGGAATGAGTAAATCAATTGGTAATTATTCTATTTAATTTTAAGAGTTATTATTTGTTGAGTTGAGGAATCTTTTCATTTACTATCGATAATCCCCTCTACCAGTATACAGATTTCCGGGGCTGAGTTAGCGAAATTAACCGGTATACTGCGCCTTACTTTTAGCTTAGATTTGGATTTGAAATGTATTTACAGTTGATTTTGGGTATTCTGCGTATATGGAGTTTTAGCGATTTTGTCGATATTGAATTTGGAAGATTTTGTCGATATTGACATTTGTATATTTTGCGGATATTATGTTTTAAGGTTATGTTTTTTTTAGTGGCTAGGGAATACCTGGCGCTCGATTTGCAGAATTAAAAGTTATAAGCTTCAAGATCCCGTAAGCTCTATGCCATTGTTGGCAAGGTGAATTGTTTTCACTTTACAAGACTTTATTTTCTTTCTTGCAACACATGCATATTATGTGCTGTTAGGCTACCTCTTTTGCGAGTAGTAAGTTCCCGTTTCCATACAGTTGAAAGAAGTCTGTTGTAACTGTACACCTTATATTCGTATAACAAGTGCTGACATCTGTATTCCTACTAGCTAAGTCCCAAGTATCGTTTTGTAACCTTACTATCTTGTGTCTAAACACGTTTCACGCCCCTAGACCAGAAACGTGGAAACGTTATGGACCGTCAAAGCGAACAAAGAAATGGAGAACAGTTGTGACTATAAACCGTCATTGCTCGAGCTGTGTGAAGCAGCAATGATTTTTGAATCCCCACCAGAGTTACGCCCTGGACCTCGCGCCACCACTAAGTCTCCACCGTGGGCCGCTAAAATCTAAATTCCTTGAAAAGCCCATAACAGACGTTTGTTGCATAGAGTATCATATGCACCACGGGAAGTTCGTTATTATATACCTTGCGTGTTCATAAAACTTATCTCCGGCTCACCGGCGACAATGTATTACTACTTAACTTTGTAACTATATCCCCTAGCGGACCGGGTGAACGGAACGGATACGTCAGCGTGTATCCGTATAGTATCCACATAGTAACCTTTAAGCAACTTGCAAAAAACTCAATAAAAACAGAAAGATGTCACAGAGTAATTGCAATGGCCATTTCAGTGCGTAAATAATTTTAAAAAGTACAACACCTCTAAATAGTGTCTGTTGAAGGCGGCTTCAAGCGCATCCATAATCGCTAAAGTAAAATATGCTACTTACTTATGCTACAATGCGCTTGAAGTCTTCGTCAGCAGACGTTGATGACAGGTCTTGTATTTTTTTTAATTTGAAAAGATGCAACAAAAACTATTGCAGTGAATCATAATTGCAACAATTTAAATGTTCATGTTTCTATTTTTATTGAGTTATTTTGCAAGTTGCGGAAAGTATACTATGCGGATACTATAAGGATACGCTGTAGTTCCGTTTACCTGGTCGCCAGGGTCCATTCCCCTAGCTCACTGTTGCCTGCCAATAAAATAGGTAAAGCGTTTCATGTTACGGTTGTATAACGGAGAATAGACCATATTTTCTGATACATGAGTTAAAAATACTTTTGCGTTGATGCTATATGAGCCATCGCAAGAGAGTTCCACCATTAAATTATTTGTCTCACTTCGGTGTTTAAATTTAGAACGTAAAAGGATCGAACATTTAGCGGTCTTGATATAACAGTTTAGGTGCATTCCTCGTGATTTAGACCCATTTAAGTTTAATACGCTGGTGTTGGCATATCTGCTAAGGATTGATTTGGATTTGTGCTAATATTTGCATCCGGTTAATAATTTCCCCAAGGGAGGCTCATAGAGTTCCATATACATTAAGGGTCAATAACCCATGCCCACAAAAAAGTGGGTTGTGCGAGAGATCAGAATATTGTACCTATACGTATTTTGGGGCGCTGGACACGAATCTGATATCAGCTTTTTCCCAGCACGTCAGAATTTTCCCCTATACACGGAAAATTCCCTAGAAAATCAGCCTGTTTGGGTATTAAATTTACTAGGGGGAGAATTTCCGCCTCCTTAAAAATCTAACCTTGATTATGGCTTATTCCACAAAAGGTAATGGAAAAGCGCGCCAGCCACTAGCAATAACAAATTAAATTTATCAATGAGATTCTGCTAATGACACATTTTATTCGATTACACAAGTAAAAATAATCAATTGCTAATTGTTTAATTTTTCTTTTGACGAATTAGCTCAGAGGCAAGGATAAAAAAAGGGGGGGTTCGCCCAACCACACATGAATCAGAGGCCAAAATTTCGACAGATATAAATAATAATAAAGCTTTATTGGTATCCCACAAGGAAATCATATGAATTACAAAACGCGTAAAATCATACTATCGAAAACATTGGTAACAAACAAATTTTAAAGTACAAAGAATGGACCACGGAAATAAGAAAAAACTATAATTCCTGATTCTTACCACTTTAATATCCGTGGTCGAACCCCAAAATCACAATCAAAATTTCGACCAGGTGTCCCTATTTTTTAATTATTTTAACATTTCTAATTTCTGAAATGCCGCCCAAGTGATTTGCCGAAATTATATCCAACTCATACCTTGAGATTGTTGCTTGAGAGCAATCCGTTACAACCTTTCTTGACTATTGCATAAGCCGATATAATTGTCAAAATTCGTCGACGATAAAATAATCTAAGAGTCCTCATACTCTAAGTCCAAAAACGAGAGTCACGGTTTTACACTAGACGCAAAAAATCACCTAGAAAATCTGCCTTCTTATACATGATATACTCTTCATATGGAATTCATCTGTACAGCCGCTAGAAAATCATAACTTGATGTGTTTTGAGGAGCTGAATGCGAATCTGACCTCGGTGCTTCGTCAGCAGGTCAGGCTTTTCACCTAGATACGATAAATTTCGTATGAACGCAATTGTCGCTGGTATAACGTCACCCTTATTATATTGAACATCAGACATACACATAATGTAGCCAGGTCTTAGTAGGAGTCAATACAATCTGACTTATCACTAAAAGCACATCTGACCTGCGTTTTTATACATTACCGAGATTTCCGTACTATAATTAGAATTCTATTATATTGCTTTTCTGGTCTTGCGCACACGTTTAACACTGTAAAATCTATGCAGTGGTTTTCTTCTTCTCTTTTTTTCTTTTCTCTTACAATCTCTTTTTAACAAAGCTGATTTTCCAGGGAATTTTCTAGCGAATTTCCCGCGTCTAGGAGAAAACCCCGATGTGCTGGAAGGAAACTAGACTCAGATTCATATTCTGCGGACCATAATACATAAAAATATCATGTCTGATCGTTTTCTAGATGATTTCAAGAACAAGGACAATTTAATGCCCGACAAAGCTGATTTTTTAGGGAATTTTCCGCTTCTGGAGGAAAATCCCGATATGCTGGGGGAAAACTAGTCTCAGATTCGTATTATGCGCATCAGAATACATAAATATATTATGCCTGATCTTTTTTCAGATGATTTCAAGAACAAGGGAAATTTAATAACGATTTTCCTGAGCATTTTCCGGGTCTAGGGGAAAAGACCGGGGTGCTAGGGAGAAACTAGTCTCAGATTCGTATTCTGCGTACCAAGATACATAAAAAAATATCCTGCCTGATCTTTTTCCAGATGATTTCAAGAACAAGGGCAATTTAATATCTGACAAAGCTGATTTACTAAGGAATTTTCCGCATCTAGGGAAAAACGCTGACGTGCTGAGGGAAAAAGGATTTCAGATTCGTGTTCAGCGCCCAAAAATGCGTATAGATACCATACTCTGACCTATTGCATAACCAACTTTTTTTGTCGGCCTGTGTAATCGTCAAGCCCCATAGATTAAGTACAATGTAAGATATTTATATCTATATTTATTTTTATATTATATCTATATTTACAGGATGACATCTCAAAGAGCAGCTCAGCAGCGAATGAACTTGGTTTGGCGAACGTTGGTGGAGTTTTCGTTGTATTGATGGGGGGCATGGGAGTTGCTTGTGTAATAGCTGTGTGTGAATTTGTATGGAAAAGTCGCAAGGTAGCCGTAGAAGAAAAAGTGAGTTATCTTTAATAATTTACATCATTTCTACCTAAGTGAAATAATAATCGAAAGACCTAGGTTCAAATCTCAGCGCAGTCGTAAGCGTGAGTTTTTTCAAACACTTGCACGATTTATTTTCAAACAATTTTCATATAACACTCTCACAGAATATTTATTCATTCATTCATTTATTCGTTCATTCATTAATTAATGAATTCATTTATTTATTTGTTTCTTTCAAGGGGTTATAACACCCTAAAAGTCCTTCTCAAGATGCCAACTAACATGTGGCTCGAATTCCATGCATTCCCATTCAGTTTACACTTTTTATTTTTGCCCACTGTACTAATAATGAAATGTCCCTCCGGACTAAGTCAAGTAAACTTTCACGAGAGGTGATTCTGTCCGAGAGATACAGCTTGATATCGTCCACACACTGATGGTATTTGAAGTATTTTAATTACACGCCTAAGTTCGATGTTCATAAATTAAATAGGAGAGGTGCAAGTGTAGAGCCCTGTATGACTCCACTCTGGACGTTCGCCCAGTCCGACCGTTCGCCTTTGCAATTGCATACTTTAAGAGATAAGCTAGTTCTCTCTTAACATACAACTTTGTTTTGGTCTTATGGTCCATGACTGACCTGGAGAGGCTCAACAGCATCATCCGCGTGAAAATGTGTAAGCAACGAAGGCACCATGAGAGGACATCTGTAGAGAGAATAGTTCTACCACTCAAGCTTTCGGGCAGAGGGGTGATAGATGTTTGTCAATCGTGTGACCCTCATGTTATGCAATTGCACGAATATTTTCAAAACAGGGCTAACATCTCACTCTACGACTACGTATGTATAGTTGACCTGTATACCCCGTCAAAACTTGCAGCTGTTTATTTCCAGAACATCGGACATCTCAACACTGTCAGCTAACTACTCAATGGCGCGATAAACAGCTGCACAGAGAACACCCACAAACATTAGATCTTCCTTGAGTGGAAAGTGATGGTTCAAACCTCTGGGTAAGGCTTCGAGAACTCATTCCGAAGTCGAAACGATTCGTCATTGTCATCCTGGATAGAGTAATCAAAACGAAGAATTACCAAAACAAAAATCCTCAGTATGGCGGAAGTGATTGACAGATGCCGCCTTTGTGGAGATCCCAATGAGAACATCGACCACTTAATTGATGGCTGTACGATGCTTGCCTCAGAAAAATACACGCGCAGACATAATGATGTTGCTGGAATGATTCACCAACGAATTGCCCTAAACACTGGCTTACTAGAGAGATTTGGTTCTTACTACAAATATAGCCCAGCTAAATTACTATAGAACGAATACCTTCTCCTTTACTGGGACAGCTGTCCTCTGGTTAGGTAAACTTACTCAAAAAGTGAGAATAATAGACATAATCGTTACCTTGGACAATGAAATTAGGCACCGATATACTGAGAATATCCAGAAATATTTTGAACTGAAGCAGGAGATCCACCCACATGGTCGTAATGTCCACTAGGAATGTCCGTGCGGGGAGCGTACAAATCTGGAAAAAATTGGAAGCTCGAAACTGTCTACATCTAGTTCAGAAGACTGGGCGTGAACAATAACAGCGGCTAAAATCGTCTTCTATGGCTGATAATTACATTTTTAATTTTTGAAATTTATTTCTTTTTGTATATGCGTATGTCCGTGTAAGGCTGTGAAGTTGTATATGTCTCTCTTTGTCCGATATATTAATTAATATTTCAAATCGTTGGTCTCAGTCATTCGCATTGGAACCAACGTCTGTAAGAAAGATAAATCCCTATAAATAAACACTCCAGGATGAATATTGGATCCCTATGATTGGGCTCTCCAGTATGAATGTTGGATCCCTATAAATGAGCTCTCCAGTATGAATGTTGGAACCCTATAAACGGGCTTTCTAGGATTAATGTTGGATTCTTATAGGGTTCTCCATTGCGATTGTCGGATCCCTATATACGAAATCTTGCGAATTATGACGAATGCGCAAGTAGAATATAGAGTTCCGAAACAAGCACTAACAGCAACGAATATACTTAGCACTTTCCGCATTTCGCGACCGCCTTTAGTAGCAACGTACTAGTTCATGAGTACCTGTGGCTGGAAGATTGGCCAACATGATAGCAGTAGCTTCAATTCTAACTTCTCGACTATTTTCTACTTTTAACAGGGTATTTGCACACAAGCGAGCTTCCAGGGCTTCCGTTTCCTCTTACCATCTTTTAGTTTTATAGTTTTCTCGACTTTTCAGTTTACATCTCTAATTAAATTTTGTGTTAAAAAACTCTGAGCTTTATCCAACTTCCGACACCTTACTTGTTTTCTATCAGTTCTTCTAATTCCTTCATCTATCTCACTCTTCTGTAAAAACTATTAAAAACTGAGCCCAAGATGCCACTTCATAACCGCACACTCTATATAATTTCGCCAGTCTGTTCATCCAGTATCGACATGCTCTCACTCCCTCTTCCATTATGAATTGCCCCATCATATTCCACTTACTCTCCTTTTTGAGCTTTTTCAGGTATTCTGGTTGCCCTAGCTACATAACAATCTTATACTAATTGTAGTATTTTGCTTCCATGATTTTTCTCCATCTTTCCTATCCCTGCCTCACTATCATCTCCAATTCTATCTTGTACCAGTCTCTACTCCCTTCTTGGATAAAACTTTCTGTCCTCATTTGCTTTTTATCACTATTCCACCTTAAATCATCTGTTTTGCAGCTCCTCCTTCTATTCCGAATATAACATTGGCATGCTGGTGTAACTTTGCTCCCCTCTCCCCTTTTCAGCTTCTCTTCAAACAACCAAGCTCTCTTATACCCAGACTAAGACATCCCAAACTTGTCCCATTATTGTACTCACACCCTAAATCATTTTCCTCATTTGCAGTTCATTGACATTCCATGCTTTAAACCAGAACCTTAAGTAACACAACTCCATTAGTATGGCGGTTAATGGACGATATTGTGACCAACCTTGCATTTTATTCTAGGGCATTCAGACTTGGCACATTTGTATTATATATCCCCAGCTTAATTTTAGGAAGTGGAAACAATGTTGCAACCTCTGGAGAGCAACGGTTTAGCGGGTTTTCTACCTAACAGTGGTAGATCTCAAAAACTTAACAAATCGTCCATTTCGGTGACTTCTATGGGCCGCGATCAGTCCCCCACTTGACATTTAGTAGTTTAAGGAATACGTCGAGATGAAGAAATATTCGAGCATTTACATCTTGCCGCCTGCTGGCTGCCGTATGGTCTTCAATATCCGAAGGCCAACCCAAGGGCCTGCATACTGGCGAAAGGAATTTACTCATGAAATAAATCGTCAACCCGCGAGATTCCGAGAGGCTGGGGACACACACTGCTGGAACGGGAAACTCAAAGAGCTTAGCAGGAAAACCAGAAAGAGGTTTAGACGTGCCAGTGCTGGCAAAACGGATAAAATATGGACCTTATTTACTACGAAGAGGGATGAATACAGTGGTGCAATACGTAAGGCGAAGCAAGAAAGCTGGACCAACTTTTGGACAAACATCGAGAAAGGAGCAGAGGCAGCTAGACTGGACAAGCTGCTCTCTCGAAAGCCGAATGATATTCTTGGCACCCTAAAATTTCCGAACGGGGTATACTCAGCGTCGATCGAGGAGATCTTGGCACACCTGATCAAGGCACATTTTCCGGGCTTCAAAAGGTCTGAAGAAAAGGGGGCGACAGTTCAGAGGCAACCAAAGCCGCCTGTGGCCCAGCTGGGTCCGAAATGGAGGCTAGCCAACGAGATTGTGACTCCCTTCAGGGTCAGGTGGGCCCTGAAGTATTTCATTCCTTACAAGTCTCCTGATCCGGATTGCATATATCCGGTCTTATTGCAGAGGGCTGGAAATATCATCATCGGGCCACTTGTGAGACCTACCAGGGCTAATATGATGCTGGGATATGTTCCAACGGTATGGAGAGGCACGAAAGTAGTATTTATTCCGAAAGCAGGCAGGATCGGTTATACTTCATTCAAGGATATTCGTCCCAGCAGCCTCACATATTTCCTACTAAAAAACAGTAGAAAGGCTTGAGGATAGATGTGTCCGCGACAAGGCCTTATAAAGTAGGTCACTTCACAAGGAAGAACACGCCGATAGGGCTGGTTACTCGACCGAGACGGCCCTAAGCGGAGCTGTAACCCTAATCAATGGCCAACTGAATGAGAAAGGCATTGCGATTGGAACCTTCACGGATATCAAAAGAGATATCAAAAGACGAGAATAAAATTGCCATGTAGTCAAAAGGGATACAACGATATAAACAAATGAAAAACGCGTTACGTATTATGTGCATAATCCCTTATGTGGTACCGTTGACTTGGGAGGTCTACAGGGAGGCGCTTTATTGACCCTGCTGTGGTGCATGGTGGTGGATGAACTGCTTCGTCTGCTCACGATTTAAGGGCTCATGCGTTATCGGCTACGCGGACGATATACTGGTTATATTCGGACTAATGCTGCAAGCACTGGGGATAGTGGATTCTTGTTGCAAGACGTCTGGATTATCGGTCACTCGGAGTAAGAAAGATGCGGTTATATTCACCGGACGGCATAACTGGGGAACCACGAGTACACTGAAATTAATAGGATAACAACTGGAAATTAAAGAACGAGCTAAATATCTAGGAGTCATCCTAGCTAAGAAGCTGGCATGGAACGAGCGCCTGGAAAACACGTGCAAAAAGCTAATAGCAACTCTAAGGATCTGTAGGAGAGCCATAGGGAAAAGCTGGGGCTTGAAGCCGGAGACATTTATGTGGATCTACACAGCGTTCCTGCGACCCAGGCTAACCTTTTCGGCGGTAGTCTGGTGGCGCAGGGCCGAACTGTCCACTGTAAAGTCGCGACTGGAAAGAATCAGGGGACGGATTCTAAGAGGCGGCACTAGTGCCTCGAAGAATAAATAAGGTAAAAGTCGGAGGGATCTGGACGGCAGTGTGGATCTCAACCGACATCGCGAGTAGGCCGACCCTGAGCATGGTCAAAGACCAAACACCCACTCGCTATCTCTTCGACAAGAAGTATCGTGTTAGCCTATCCACGAAGGAGGATGGGGTTAGCAGCGAATCACACCTGTCCACTATGGGGACGAATAGTTTACAGATAGCTCCAGAAACAAGGAGATGGGGTCCGACGCCACAGTCCCGCAATCTGAGATTATGGCCATGCTCCAGTTTTGTATTTTCGTAAATTTATGACATTATTTTCTCTTTGGCTGTATACATAAATTAATCTTGAACTAAAATTGAACTATCTTTTACTTCCCGACTGACAGTTAGTGAATAGACCTTTTCTAAATAGTTGTTTGCCAAAGAGCAGCAACTTTAAAGGTAAATTATGACAGTCTTCATGAAACAAAGGTGAGGTAGAATGAAGTTTCATCAAAAAATGATACTGTGTCCCTGAAAGGTGGGCAACCCGCCTCCACAACTCCCCGCCATGGCCGAAATATGCCTCAAACTACTAAATGTTAAGTGGGGGACCGATCCCGGCCATAGAAGTCACTGAAACGGACGATTTGTTAAGTTTTTGAAAATTACCTCTGATAGGTAGGCAACCCGCTATACCGCTGCTCACTTGGTGCTGCAAACTTGTTTCCACTTCTTAAAAGTAAGCTTGGGGTATGTACTACAAATATGCCAAGTCTGAGTGCTCTAGAATAAAATTCAAGGTAGGTTTGACTAACCACCGTACTACATTACAAGTTGCGCCATTTTTCCGTTAATCTTCCATTTTTACTCTAATCAACCTTCTTTATTCCTGAAGTACATTATCTTGGTCTTACTTACCTTCACCGTTAAGTCTTTTTCTCTCCGGGTTATGCTAGAAATAATTCGTCGGGATATCCTGCAGGGCGGCAATTTAAATATCCCAAGGATATCCTCACGATATCCGGGATATCTGTCAAACGTTGATGGGATATTCATATGTCCCACTTGGGATATTGAATTTGTGTAGATATCCCACGTGAAATATTTAAATATCCCAAGGAGGTCCCATTGACATCAAGGATTGCCTGGGGATATCCCGGCGCTATCTAAATTTCCGCCTTGCAGGACGGCATTAGCTGCGAGGTGAATCTCGACTCGGGAAGAGTGCAAACGTCAAGCCATTTCAAGCTCATGCGTACATTTATGGAGGATATATGCCGAAAAAAGGGCATATAGCAAAATCCCTTATGGATCAGGCATTAAGTAGACTTAAACTAAAAATGAAATTTTTCTCACAAAAATAAGTATCACCCTCCATATTTAAGTTGAATGATAGAGGTTTTCCTTTGTTGATCATAGGGGGTTAAATTTCAATAAACGCTCAAAGTTTTGTTTTGTGACGTTTCGTCAGCTTGGTTCGCTGACCTCTTCAGACTTATATAATACTGTCAAGACATCAAGTAGAATAAAATTGTTTCAAGTAGACAAGAAATTGCATGTTTTTCTTATCGACTAGTCCGAATTTGGGTTTTGTCTAACACTAGATCGTCATCTCTAAGGTGAGAACTATAAGTGCAAAATTCTTGTCTGGTATGTATGTATATGTATGTATGTGAATTTGTATTCATGCATGCATAGTATAGTGGTAGTAAAAACTATAAATAACTAAATGAAAGAACTTTAAAAGAGAGAGAGAGAGAAATTTTTTTCATTTTTATCATTGTATTTATCACCGCCATCATGCTGATGTAAATATTCTCACTGTAAATAATAAAATAAATAAATATTATTCATAAATATAATGTTAGAGATGGTAAATGACATAATCCAGAACAAAAAGAAGAATTCTTTTAGGTCTGAAGTATGCCATTTACCATCTCTAACATTATATTTATAAATTATATCACTCAGACAAATAACATCACACATGTATATATATATATTGAATAAACTATAAAATCGCCCTTCACAAGGCGATTGATGAAGGCAAATGAGTAAAAAAACTCATATTCATTCCTAAAAATGAGCGAGGTTTCATTGGCATGATTTCGCCAACCTCATCAGGCTAATTTATTAAAAGAAACACCACATAAATATCAGATTTGTACAGGCAAATAGTGCAAGTTAAAACAGATTTTAAAAAAATATCGTTAACATTATATGATTAAAACATAGTTTTAACGCAGGAGTCGTAACCATGAGTCGTATTATAATAGTTAAACGTTTGTCATAAGGACAACCGCAGGATTTCGCTGGGAGCAGGTGCTAATCTGAAAAATTGCACCCGCTCCCAGCGAAATGGCGGTAAAATTTCAGCGGTGGCCACGTCTCACGACCGTGAGACAGGTGGTTACGATCTGCGACGAATTCAATACGATGATCCAAAGAAAGTCTCGTGCTATTAACCAGTGAAATCTTGGCACCTCCAAGAGCGCCGATGATCAAGACGATTAGCTTAACAGAATATTCCGGGTATAGCCGTCGCAACTCCCTTATAAGGTCTTTATACCTCTGTTTCTGTTCATTCACCTTGGCTATGATGTTTTTGTCAGCTGGTGCCGAAAATTCGATAACGAACATGGTTCGTTTCTCGCCGCATTGTGCCTTTAGATGTAAGTCGTTCCCGCATGAGTTGGACAACCAGATAATATGTGTCCTAGATGCTCGGAGTGTGCATGACACTCTCTGCAGATATCATCGGGTATGTCTTGGCTTAAAATGTGGCGACGGTATGCTAGAGTGGAAACGACACCGGCTTGACGTGCCAAAATGAAACCCTCCGTGCCCGACTTCAATCCGCGTGATTTAAGGAAAGAAAACGTTAGCTAACACGAAGTCGACAAATCCTCCACATTACTGTGTAGTGACAGGTCGGCATTCCTCTTTAGGTATTATGAGTGCACTGCATTGCTCCTTGGATGTGGGCGGGTGGACGACAGTAACTGGAGGGTCTTGGAAGATTGGAGATGGGTCAGGCAAAAACTGTTGATTTTCTCTGACCCGCCTCTCTCTCCGCTCTAGACTTCTCCTAGTATTCTGTCAAAAATATGCTGCCTGGTGGTCAGTAGCTTTGACTTGTTTATACGTAAATAATTCAGATTAATGTCCATCTATTTATTCAAAAGTTAATCGCACATTTAACTTCTGTAATAAAGGAAAACATATTTCATTTAGAGCATAAATATCTTCTTTTTTTATTAATGAGAAGTTTTCGACTACAGCAGCTACAATCATGGTTCCTTAAAGCAACCAATCCCAATGCAAGGTCTCTAGCCGCGGATGACCTTACGCGGCAGACGGGGGAGATGGAGATGAAATTTTCAATTATGGATACATTTTTAGAGCTACCAATCTTTCTCAAATATTATGAGGAACAGTGTTGACGGACCAGATGAAGTGAACTCAGAAGAACTGCCTTTTGCATCCGGTTCGCGATGGAACGAGCCTGACGCTGGCAACCTGGAATCTTGTTGAGTCGGCTAAGAAATGATACATTCATACCTCCAAGACAGCCGATTATGATAACTACAAGATGGACTTTGTAGCCTTGGTACATCCTGCTCAGCTCGAAAAGATGTTCCTCATATTTCGCCCGTTTTTCTTTCTCCTTTGCCGTGATATTACCATCGGCTGGTGCCGAGAATTCAATAACATAAATGATCTTGGTCTTCAGATCTTGGAGGACTTGCTTGCACGCTCGGCAGTTTGTAAAGCCTACAGGTATATTTATTATGCGCTCACGGCAAACTAAGGTGTCTATAACGCCGTCTTGACAGGCAAAAAGAAAATATCCTGTCTCTTATCTCTGTCCAGCAGACTTGAGAAACATATTGGACAGACCCATAGAGAGCTCTGCTCTACGTATGAGGTCGTAGCATTTACCATGAAGGGGCTTGTCACTAAGTTCTCTTAGTAGAAGTGTATGTTCTGCTTCCTGTACACGAATTTTAAGCACCAAAGGTGTTAGTGATACTAGGCCATGTGTAGTGTCGCTGGAATCAAATGGTAGGTCAATCTCCACTCTGGTCCTATATGCGGCACAGTAAAGAAACGTCGCAGCATTGGCTGGAACCGTTCTTCGATGAAGAAACTCCAAGCTTAGCAAGCCTTTACTCCCTTTATCTCGAGGGAGTTATATTCGAGGTACGGAAGATCTAGGCATATGACTTCGATGGATGGTCATCATCTTTCTTGTACTTCGGTCAAGTTGCTTCAAGTCATTGACGTTCCATTTTACTGCATCAAACGTATAGGGCAGTATAGGAACGGCCAGCGTATCTGATTTATTATTATTATTATTATTAGTTTGGTTTGAGAATGTGACAGGCCCTGACGCTTGGGTAATCCCATTGCGTCCTCTTACGAGCCTAAGTGTGACCCCGAAGGCCTCTCCATAGGGAGAGGACCACAGTCACTCTGCTAGCTAATATCTCTGACTCACTGATGCAGTAATTGCCTGTGAGTGTTAGACGGTTCCCCGCGATCACACAGACGACAGAGGGGACTTTCGGCAAGCCCTATCTTATGTCTGTGACATCCAGGGTTCCCATGTTTTATAAACATTGCTGTTAGGACTTTGATTTCGTTTCTCCCGAGCTTGATTATTTCCCTTGCTCGCTTAGAGTTAAGCTTTGAGCCCAAGAGTGTTTTGGCCTGTTTGCAACCAGAGACGAAATCCCACTCCTTCTGGTAATCCCCAGACAGCCAACTGTTGTTCTATTCAAGGCCAATATAGCAGCCCTGCTGTCTGAGCAGATACGGATGTTTCTTATCTTGTCATACTCCTTTGCCTTGTAGGCGCACTGGATTATTGCCATAATCTCAGATTTTAGAACTGTGGCGTAGGATCCCATCTCGATTGTGAAGCTCATTCCATTCCTTCTACGATATACACCGGTTCCTGCATTCTCCTCGTTTCTAGAGCCATCTGTAAACCAGTTGTCTGCATCACTGGGCAGGTTTGCGTTGACGTTAACCCATTCCTCCTTCGTGGATAGGCTAACTCGATACTTCTTGTTGTAGAGGTAGCGAGTGGCCATTTTGTCCTTGGGCATGTTCAGGGTCGACCTACTCGCGATGTTGACTAGGATCTTTACTGTTGTCGAGATCCTTCTGTCATTTAGCAAATTTAGTCTCCAGGCCGCCTTCGCAGGCATGGCCTTGTTGGTGAGATAAAGGGCCTCCAACCCTGTTAGTGCCCCCAGTGCCATCGTGGGTGACGACCTCGAGGCACCTGTGATGCCTCTCAAAATCAGTCCCCTGATCCTTTCCAGTCGAGACTTCACAGTGGACAGCTCGACCCTGCTCCACCGGACCACCGCCGCATATGTTAGCCTGGGTCGCAAAATAGCTGTGTAGATCCACATAAGTGTCTCCGGATTCAAGCCCCCTCTATCGGATTGACCGACAGTCCAGTTTTCTTACACCATGAATACACTATCATCAGTGCTTGCTGCATTACTCCGAAGAGCGCATCCACATGCTGGCCGCTCAAGATAAAGAGTATATCGTCCGCATAGCTCCACATAAAGTTCCACATAAAGTGGTAGCAACCTTAGGCGTAGTGAGATTCGAGTTGGCCAACATGTGGCACTTCCATTACACGACTGCAGTAGGCACACCATGTGTGAGCATCGCATCCCAGCAGAAGAGAAATACCCCTTACCTTGCGATATTCCTATTACCTTGAGATCCGTGGCTATCACCATCAGGTGTCTCGAACACAGCTCAAACAGCGGGACAGAGTTAACTTCCTTCGTCAGTATGCAGGCCCTTGGTTTGACCAGCCTCCCGTAATCCCCTTATCGTATCTCGAACTAACCAAGGTTCTTGGATTAGCAAAATACCTGTGTGCTGCAAGAGCCCTCGTCTGGGACTCAGGAATCTGCACAACCAAGAGATGCCTGGTGCCTCCTACTGTGTCCTCTTCCTGAGGCCTATCGTGCCTGACGATTCGCCAGGACGCTGTCTTAAGTGTTCCCTGTTTACCAGGGAACCACGCCGTAGCCCTCACCATCTTCTGGAACCACTTGAACCCACCCACCTTGAAAGCTGCACGTTCCTACGGCTTTGTCACGACCACTGCTTTGAGTAGTCAAGCTTTAGCCGCTATGTCGGCTGCCACAAATACGGAGACCCCTCCTCTGCAGAAGGAGGTCACGAGTTTTGGTCATTGATATGGGGACATTCTTCGAGCGCCCTCCAGGTAGCCTCGCTGCAGATCTCGTACTGTTCCGTAGTTCGCATTGAGTCCGAGTAGTTGGTATCGGCCACCACCATCGTCAGGGGCTTAGTCCTCTGAGCGGCCGTAAGTCCAGCTCCCGACGACGCTCTGTTCGTCGGCTTCTGGGCCGACTTGTGTCTCTTCAAAGGTTTAGCCAGACCCGGCGAAGTGTCCTCTGAGCCCCTACCTCTCTTCTGGGCCTCAGTGCTGGATGTCGGCCCTGTATCTGCCGACGTTCCAGCCCCCGCAGCTGCTCTGCTAGCCGGCTACGTTTGCCTCTTCAGTCTCCTTTTCAGGGAACCGTTGATGCGTTTCTACTTGTTTTTTGGACTGATTGGCCTCTTCCGTTACCATAGTCTCGTTCAGAGAGACCGTCGATCCCTCAGCTACCGAGGGAGGTGGGCGCACAGCCATCACTTGAATTTGGCTTGCCGGAGAGACAAATGGGGAGGAAAGGGTTATGTTACACCCTTTGAGGCCCAACCCCTCTCCCCCCTCCGCCCCCACCCATCCTCCTTCCTTCGATTTTTGGTTTGCTTTTGCGTGATTCATTCGAATCCCACGAGAAGCTAGGAAAATAAAAGGTCCGCTCTACACCCATGGCTTAGGGGGGTGGTCAAATTGAGTGAGAAACTCAATGTTCAAATATCCGCTTGAAAACCACCATAATAAACGGAGGGCTGTTTCTTGGTCGCTATGCGTGCTGCAGGTCATTCCTTTCCCGATTTCAAGCTGTAAATCGGTCCGGGAGGGGCCTCGACCCAGAGATCCAGAAGGCCCGTGTTAGCTAGGCTCGTTTATCCTTCTACCGTACCGTAATCTTGCGTATCAGGAGAGGCCGTTTATAGGGATCCTTTCATTCATATGCATACACATACAGGCTGAGGTCCTTTTGACCTAAAGTTATATTGTTGTTTCTAAACAACCAACTCCGTTTTCTTCTTATTATTAATATGTTAATTAATACGAGTCTTTAGAGATCTTTTTGCGTCACCCACGTAAGATGCAGGACATTATTTGCAGGACAATTTGGAAACTACATTCGCTTCACCCCATTTGTTTAGGTATCTTTTCCTAATTTTATTACAGAACTTAAAATTGTTTTAACTGTAGGGATCGTAGCAATGTTTTAAGTATTTAATATCTTAGACAGTTTTGTGAAATTATTAGAAAACGCAAGGCAAAAAGTTAACACCAGCTTAGTTTCAACCATTGAAGATAAATGCAATGATTTTATATCAAGATGGGAAAATAAAAGATACATAAACGAGAATTTAGCTTATCGTTCAAAAAATCAGGTGAGTGTTGTGGCCAAGGCTTACGCTCTACCTAAAGTTCACAAACCTGACCTAAAATGGAGATTGATAGTGTCTTCCATTGTATAACCTACTTATAACTTACTCAACTATGTATTAAATACTCTAAAACCTGTTTCTGGCACGACTCACTCCTTTGTTAAAGATAGGTGGAATTTTAAAGAAAAAATTAAGAATATACATGTACCCAGTACCTACTCATTATTATCTATACACGTAATTTATATGTTTGATAACATTCCGTTAGACTTACATTCCTATTGCACAGAAGAAAAATTACAAGTTTACAAAAATTTAACAAAAATATCTAACTTTGACATTTTAATAGCTGCTAGAACAGTATTTAGTAATGCTGTTTTCACGTTCAACCAAAAATTTTATAAACAGATATCAGGTTCTCCTACTGATAAAATTCAAGAATTAATCAATACATTTAATTGTATCAAACTATCTTCACAATATTCATTTGAATTGGAAAATAATGAAACCCT
>CAKNWT010323568.1:0-26284 GCA_932066315.1 Andricus coriarius
TAAAATTACTAATGGTGGTTAACATTTAACTCAGAATTTAAACTCTCGTTTCCCATACCACAACAAAAGGCAACACACTCGAAACATCCCGAACTCGAGAACAAAATAGCAAACCTAGAGTAAAGGAAAGTGACAACGCCTACCTTAGTCCTGGAATCGCAGAGTCCTTTTATAATCCTGATGCCAATCCGGCAAAATCGAATGGACTCGTCCAAGTAAAAATGGGTGGCTACGTCTCTCCGAACTTTTCACTTGCCGATGACCGACACGAAACAGAGCTCTCTAGCGTCTCCTCGTCGTCAATCCCTTCCTTCGCGCGCCACAATTCTCGGCCCAGTCGGTGCTGCCCTCTCTCCAGTTGTATTTCTGGGACTCTGGTCGATGCAGTTCGGTCCGCTGTTTTGAAAAGTATCGAGCCCGGCATGGCTATCAACCACTTTACCAATCGTTGAGACTTGGATTAATAAGCAGTGTTTGTTCGACATCCCCATGGGCCCTGTGATAATTAAGTGACCGTGGGTGCGTGAAGGGGACGTCAACCTGGTGCGAACGTGGAGTCGTCGGAGTGGATGGTAGTGTTATTCCCTACCGGATGTTTTTTTTTTTCGACAAAAGTGACTCTGATTCCGGAGATCAATGTAGGACGTCCGGTCCTCCTTACCTTATTACTCCAGGTACCTAATTAACCTAATTGCTAGTGACAGGTTACATATAATTTCATCATTTAATTCTAACCTAAATAACTCGCTATATAATTGTTTTCAAACCTAAAGCTCTTTCTCTCTCTCTCTCTCTCATTCCTCACACCGAATGTTTTAATAGAATCTTATCTCTAACTTAAATTTCTAGTTTGAGCTTGTGCCGGCCATGGGAGTAATCGCGATCTTTTAATTTATATTCACAAAAGCTGGGAAAGGATCTATAACGGGTGGTTGGCCACCACGTTACAAGCTATAACGGGAAAATGAATTCAGGTTTGGTTTGGTGTATCCGATTTGCAGTCATTATCGAGTTGGACCATTATTTTCAATTCTGCAATGTATTAGGCTCTATTCGGCCCAGTTTATTTTTTGAAATGAAGGGGAATTATCAGTTTTTCAGGGAAGCAATGAGTATATTTATAGAAATAATGTTGCCAAAATACATTCGTGCAATAACATGATGTCCGTATCGTTTGAAAATGTATGAGAAGAATTTTTGTGTGTGATGCGAGGATGCTCCATCTTGCATGAAATAAAGATTCTTTACCAAACCCTTTCCATCACATAAGGGAAGCAGTTTTGATTGAGAAGCAGCTCATAACATTCGCCAGAGCCTGTACCGTCAAAAACCGCAAATAAATTCCCTTGCAAGAAACAGCTGCCCATACAGTGACTTCCAGAGGGTAAAGCTGTTTTGAATGGGCTGCATATGGATTTTCCCTTCACTAAAAATAAAAATTTTGTTTATTTACGTAGCCATTTAGCCAAAAATGTGGTCCATCGCTAAAAACAATTCGATCTGTATCGATCTCTTCATCATTAATCATTTGAAGCATCTGCTTGGAAAACTCCACCCGCTTGGTCATCGCACCATGTGTGATAGGATTTGATGTGTAGAGATTCTGAAAGAATGAGGCTTCAAAACATTCTTCAGGATTATTCTCTATGTTTCTCGGTTTAAATTTAGTGCCTGCGCTGCTTTACGTATCGAGAAATCGGGGTTATTCTGATAATATTATTTTGCCTCTAAAATCTTTTTACATTCTCATCCTAATGAGAAGGTATTAGTTTCATGTACAATTTGACTTTGACGGTTTTATCAATTCTCCACGGTTTAAAACCTCCTGAGTCTGTCTGTAATCTGTAGGCTGCAGGCAGGATTACTTTCGAAAAAATGATCAGGATGGATTGAACTTTGGCACACTTTCTGATGTCTAAAAGAATAGAACAAGTTCGTTAGCCAATTATTTAGTTTAATTTAGCACATTGTTTTTGAAGCATTGAAAATTCTATGTACTGCTATTTGTAGCGTTCAGAAATTCGAACAATTTATCTCTACGACTTTTTTCGATAGAATGTAAATTATCAGAGTTGGAGCATTCTGAAAATTACCCCAAAAAAAAAGAAAATGTAAATTTTTAGCCAAACAGCGCACGGTATAAAAAAAGTCGAGATAAGAGAAACGTTGCTTCTTGAAAGTTTTACAAGATTATCATAATAAGTTGTCAATTTTGTTTGAAAAATTAAATTTAAATTATGATCTCGCAAAAAATTATGAAAAATGAACAATTCTATTTTTCGGTCAAACTATGCAAGATGCAAAAAAAGATGCTTAGTTTTTGTTGCATTCGTAAAAGACGATACTAAAAAAAGTGACAGGCCTAGATCGTGCAACTTTTTCTAATCACTTAAAAAATGTGACTTTTTTATAAAATTGCAGCTAATCGACTTTTTCCGTTTTTCTCACAAGTTTACCACTGAGTTTCAATTTTTATAAATAGAGGAGAGTACCCGAATATGAGATATTCTCGTAATATGAGATAGCGGGGTTTTAGCTAAACTAAAAGGCGCACTCTTTTGATTCTATCACTAACTTATAGCCCTTATAGAAAAAGTAATTTCGTGGTGAAGCCATTTTTTATTTTATTTTCAATTGGCGTCACAAATTTAAATAAAACATTCATATTCCAGTAATTTCAAGTTTAAAGTGTTAAAAATTGATGATCCTAAAGTTTTCCAAACATTCAAATTACGAAATTATTCATTTCTGAATTATCTTTATTTGTACGCTTTGATGAAGGTGAAGAAATAATAATGGATTTGCAATAATTGTCAAATTTATCATCATTATCAGTATAATGTATTAAATTATTTTCTGAAGCAGTGTAACCAAATTTTTTTCCGCTTTTCTTCAAATAATGTACATCTTGGAATGACTTAGCCTAGGCTAAATAAAAATCCAGGACCATATTTCAAATCATACGAAGAGAAATATTTTTCTTTTTTGAAAAGAAATGGATTTTAGGAATTGAAATTCCTTTTTAAAGAATTTCATATTTTTAAAGTTTTTCCTTCCATGTGAGAGAAAAATCCAAATTTTCAATTTATTTTAATTAACAACAGAATGTTTTATTTTCTGATCGATTTATTGTTATCTTCAACGTTTTTATGAATTTTTTTAAGTTAAGGAAGTAGTAAAGTTCATCTTATATATTCTATGTATGTATGTAATTCTATTCTATGTAATGTAATATTCTATTAAGTATTCTATGTGAAATAAGCTCGAAACATGGAATTGCTTGTTTCAACGATTGTACATTGAAATATTTCGAATGCAGGAAATGTCACAGTTGCAATTTCGAACATAAATTTTTGTTCATTTATTTCTGAATAGTAAAAATGATGCACATTCACAAACTATTTATTCAAAATTTTAGAACAATTTGACCCCGAAAAACTTTTCAATTATGCAAGATGCAATTCTATTTTTACTCACGAATTTTTGTTTCTTTTTCTTCGGATTATTAGTCTCAATTGCATCTTTTGAGGTTGTATCTGATGCACGTAACGTTTTCTCTTCGCAATCTCGACTAGGGCCACCGGACAAATCAGCAAGACTGTTCTCACTGTTCTCACCATTTTCGTTTGCCCGAACCTCTCGAAAATTTAATTAATAATTTAATAATTTAGAGCTCTGTTTTAAATATATAGCCTGGACCTAGCTGGACTTTTCTCAATTTTGATACCTGGATTTTTATTAATAGTTGCATTGGGCAGATTAATTCTACTGACTGCTCCCTGTCAAGAGAGCAAATCCATCCCGCTAATGTCTTCACCTTAATCTAATATGTGTTGTTCTGGTATGTAATTTTGATATCAAGATTTCAATTTGTCTTGTGTTGGGCGGAGCAGCAGCTCACTTTCGCAAGTTTTAATGGGCGGTGTATCGTGGATGATGAGATCTCCCTTGCAAATATGGTACTGCCTAATATATTTACATTCCAAAAATTGATATTCAGTCGTTAGGACGTAGGTTCCTCGAGATTCATCTACGGCGATATATCTAGAATTAAAATTTATATTTACTTAAAGATCCATTCCTCGCCATGATCGTTGATGTTCATGATTGTGCCAAGTTCTCTATACTGATATTTGGTCCTCGGGTAGGAAACATGAGTTTGAAAGCATGTTCCTGTACATAACCTCTAGTTGGTTGTTGGTTGATAGAGAGGGATGTAAATTTCCTCTTCCAGCATCGTAAATGGCATCTAGGAGATGATCAGCTTATTTTGTGTAGCTATCCAATCCGTCTTCCATTATTCTCGACATTTAATTTAAAGCGTTTGTGTAGTTTATTCATGGCATATAATCCCTACTTTGATTGAATGCCACTGCAGACATGTTTAACTCAAGTTTAAACTGATGATCTGTCTTTCTTGATTTTCTTCTCTTGGGTGTGTTTGCTCGAGATCAGCTCACAAAACGTGGGTTTGTTGCCCAATGAGGTGAGATAAATTCCTTTGCGCATCATTTAGCTCGTTGACTTTTGCGTCTAATAGTTGCTGATCATCATAGGTGAAAAGTCCAGAAACATGTATCATTATTCTTGGCAGAAATATTAGCATTGGATATGCTCTCAGTTGTGTGATGTTCGTCGGTAGATTTGGTGAATAATGGTTTTTGGTCCTACCTTCAAGTTTTTTTATCTAGAGTCAAATGTCCTTCAACCGACTCTCAGCAGCATCATGTCCCTTACTCTCTTAGTACGGTCCAAAGACACGGATTATACATTTTAGGTCGATTGAACAATTCTGCTTTTATTTTCTTCCTTATGAACAAAGCTTCCGTTTGGATACTGTTTAATTTACTTAATTTTCAAATTCATCAATTACAATTTATTCATGCCTTTTAATTAATTACATTTGATTACACTATAGGATTTATTTGAGAGTAGAGGCAGTAAATACACATAAAAGGAAGCATCGGCATGTGTTTTGATATTTTCACCACCCTTATTTTTAGCTTACGATGGCCAAGCTTTTAATCTCTACCATAGAATTATTATTTTGGCATGAATGATTCTGTATTTCTTTAATAAAGAATCCTTGAAAATAACTATCGAAATTATTGTGTAGTGAATCTTATTACCACCTGAATAAAATAGGAAAAATTGAAAAGAGAAAAAGAAAGATTTGAGCAGTGTGCCACCCCGAAATTATTTTGGTACCAGGTAATCCTTGGGTAATCCTTTCTTTTCTAGCTTTAGTTTTAATTCCTGTATTTAACCTGTTTCACAAAATACACTATGCTTGGCCTAACTTTTTGTAGATTCTTAATCCTAATCATACAGTTGCTTTATGTAGATAAAGGAGAATAATACATTGTTTTCATGCTTTCAACTGGCTTAAATCTTATATAACTCACGCTTGAGGGCAAGTTTTGTAAATTGCGAGCCATCTTCACTTTCCAGAATTACATTATGATTATCGGTTAATCCTACGACCCAGTATGGAACATTACTTGACGAATCGAATTTTACATCGCGTACATCCTTCACCACGTAAAGCTTTTGATCACAGTGCTTCTTTGATCTTTCCTTTGCATCAGTTAGATTCTTTGTGGTGATTTTTAAAATTTTGTTTAAACGGACGATTAGTTCATGTGTGTAGGTTTAATGGGTTTTCAGGTGGTCTTCAGGTGGAAATGAGGCAGGTATTCGTTTGCTTTTTCCGAAAGATAATTCGAAGGTAGTAAACTCCGTCACTTCATGAACAGACCTGTTGTACGCAACCATGGCGAATGGGAGCAGTCGGTCCCAGTCGTCATGATCTTTCGCATAATTTCTTACATGATTTGTTAAAACTATATGGCTTCCCTCCAGGTATCCATTCTTTTGAGGTCTATACCCGGAAGTCGTCAATTGTTTTACGTTAAAAATTTTTCCAATTTCCTCATCATTTCACTCACAAAGGCTTCTCCTCGATCACTCAGGATGCACTTCGGGGCACCGTAGTGAGAGAATGGGTGAGTAGCAGCGGAATGGGTACCGCTATGCAATACTTCCTGAAGTTGTCCTGCACAGTTAGTATATGCCGGTTCCAATTTAGGGATTTAAGGAGTTTTGCTACAGTGTCAAGTGACACTGCGAAATACGCCAAATGGTGTATCGGTGATCACCATTGGATTGTACGTACGGGCTCTCATGAGTTTATTCTTCATACAACTTCAAAAATTTCGAATGTTGTTGTTTATTTAGTCCCGCAGACCGGGCCATGTGAATCGTTCTCGGACGCGCTTATACGTTTTTGTCATGCCCTTATGTTGTCCGACTAGACTCTTGTGACGTTTCATGATTATTTTTTGTCTTAAGTCCTCCGGGGACTTTTCAATTCTACCGTCACAAAGAGTGATCTGGATATTACCACCCCAGAGAATAAAGGCAAAGGTTTTGCGCATTTTTTCTTGGGACAGCCAACCAAGAAAGTCCCCTGAAATTAACCATATGGCATGTTTTCTGTTAATCATTTTCTAGAGCGAGGCAAAGGTTCCCTAGATTAGCAATCACGTTCTTCTCGCCAAGTTCTTCGAAACGTCTCGTTTTTACAACTATGGAATTCGTTTTGTATCGACGGTTATGGGTGACCAGGCTTTGTCCCTTCTGAAGTCGGCTTTTTCAGAGGCCTTGCAGATCAAGAAGCTCGGTAGAAACCAGGAACTTGGAGATCGAATTCGTAGGTCTATGGCTCTTTCGATTGACCTTTTATGTTAGAATCTTCATTTTTATGTAAGCAGATTTCAAGGATCCTTCTTTTTCATTCTGGGGTGCGAGAGGGTCCATATAGGGTACCTTAAAGTCCAGTTTTGAAACTGGTCAGAGCTATTTTGATACAGGGTCTTTCATCTAATCAAAATTAATTTCTTCGGAAACGGCCGTGAAACGCACGCAAGGATCTTGCTTTTTCAATTCTTCCAAAAGTTCTTCATCATTTTTGAATCAGAAACCCTTGTCCCGTCGATGTATACATCAACATATAGTTCGCATAAAGAAGTTGTCCACGGCACCTTTGGCGGTAAACGCGGGGGTGGACTTACAAGTGGGCCATTGCCTTTGGAGGTCGATTTCACAGGTCCTACGTCTGGCAGGAGGCTGTGACTCTTTCTCAAAACGGAGGCAACAGAATCATCGTTATCCCCTTCTTGAGATGATGATTCCGATAAAGAGACCTCTTCACTGGCCTTGCCATCTTTCTCGGATTCAGCTGATGTCCTGCTTGGGGTTTGATATTTTTGTTTGAACTCTTGGTACCTGGGTTCACAGGTGGCTTGGGCAGAGTAGTCGGTTTCGTTTTACTAAGTTTGAACTATCTAGACCTCACGATGGTCCTACTTTTCTTAGCTACCGCAAGGGGTTGTGAGTCCCACATGCTTATATGAATTTGCTTCCGTAAAGGTAGGGCCGGAAATTTTGCACTCCATATAGTTTCGAAAGTATTCCTGCTTATCGTATTTAGCTTATGTCAGAAGCGCTGATTGCCTTTGAGTAATAGGCGATAGGCATGTCTATCCCGTCCTCTTCTTGTGATAGGATGGCTCTCACAACGTACACTGAGGCATTTGTGTTTAGTTTAAATTCGTTTTTGAAATTCGAATGTTGAAGGAAAGGCTCTCGACAAAGGTAATTTAGGATTTTATGGACTTGGTGTAGTCTGGAGCGAATCGCCTATAATAACCAGATAGTCCTAAGAATTGACAGACGGCTTTTACCTTGCAGGGATCTTTGATGGGTAAGGTTTGACTCCATTCCGTCCAATTATGTAACCTAGGTATGCCACTTCTTTTCGCAAGACATTTATCTAGCTGCAAGTTCAGGTTTGCTTGCCGAAAGCGTGTGAAAACGCTTTTCGACGTCGTGAAGTGTTTCTAAAGCGTTTCTGAAAACAGCGCTACATCATCAGGATATATGTCCAGTATTTCTGTAATATTTGTCAAGGGGTTTACATTCCCTATGACTTTTTCGTTGAGCGCCCTATAATCGATGACGACCCAGTATTATTTTGGTCCTGAGGCATTAGGTTTCTTAGCGATTATCATTAGTGGTGCATCATAGGGTGATTTTGATAGTCCGATGATTCCGCTCTTGAGTCGTTTTTCGACTGCTTGCCGTACATCTTTGGCCGAATCTTGAGGCCGTCGACATTGTTTTCGCTGTATGACTATATTTTCAGTCATGGTTATTCGGTGATGAACGAAGAGCGTTGCTGTTATTTTCTCGACATTAAAATGGAATGTAACCGGAAACTCGTTTGTCGATTGGGCACGTATTCGTTTTATTCATCATTTAAATAAGGGAGGTATAAAAGGTTAAACACGCTTCCGCATGGGTTTGCTCGTTCTTAGCTACATCTTCATCCGATCCCGTTGGCTCTGAATTGGGAGATCAGTCCCCTTGAATATTATAGTATTCAAAGGGGATGATTCCTTGAGGGAGAAGAGCTTGCGCAACAACCTCTTCAGTAGTTGTGATCTCTAATACATGACACTTCCCCTTTTTATTTGTAACTGCAGCTTCACCAAAATATATTCTGTCCAGAGTCTTGATGCAGCGTACGTACCCCTCTCGTACTTCGGGACTTGATACATCTAGCGTGATTGATTGACCAGTTCGTGGGTTAATCTTTAACATGCGAACAAATGGTTTAATTTCCGATTTTGATCTTCCTTTTTTTTCCTTTGGATCTGCATCTTCAAACGGAATTGGCGTTACTGGCTTAGAGACCGTGACAATAGTATTGTGTTTAAAGGACAGTTGACTTGTTTCTATCGGAGAGAGGGTCCGCTCAGAGTTTTATCTGTAGAGATAGAGAAATTATTTCTTGTATAGCTTGGAGTTTTATCATAACGATCCCTGATTCTGGATCGACCAGGAAGAATGCCTTCGGATTGCGAAATACCGTGGCAACCCAGATGACTACTGGTGAATCTTCTAGTTGGTCTCTGGTTCGGAACAACGTGTGGAATTTACCAGCTCTTTCACAGTTCGTGGACGCTCCTGAGACTTGGAGCTCGCCAAGGCGTCCCACTGATGAGCTAGATGAAAGTTCCCATTTTTCCGCTTACTGCCAGCAGGCACCGGAACAGTTTCGTGGCAAATTTGCGTCCTTTTTCTTTGTGTTAGAACCCGCATATGGCATGTATGGGTAATATGGGTATGGAAAATGATACTCTGCGTATGGGAAAAGCGGGCAGGCATACCCAGGAAACAGGTACCTTGAGAATACATTTCTGCTCGGGGTGGAAATGCTTGTCCATATAGTGAGGTCATTGGCTAGGAGGTCTGGGTCCTTTCGCCTTATATTTTTTATGTATCATTATTCAAGGAGGGTTGTTGTGCCACCCGGAAGGTGGGGACTGATATCGCTGAAGTATAGTTAGACTTCTACTCTTCTTTGACATGTTAGGCATACTCGTATGTTTCCTCTAGCTTGTGCCGTTCTTTACAAAATTTTATTTAATTATTTTTGATACTGTTTTTCAGAAATCAAACAAAAACTAGGCATCCAATCGAAAATTAGTTTCAAAAAACTAGTAGATATTTTTCTAATGCTCAATGTTCCTCCATTCATATTTTTCTGGCTAATGAAACTGACCTTCAGTTTAATACAGTAAAAAAGTGTATATAACGGAATCCAATCCAAAACGTAAATTCTTTCGAAAGTCATCGTGCTGACAGACTAAAAATCTACAGACCTAGAAACACACACACGCATACACGCATATCTAATACCTTCTGTGAAGAGAATGTAATAAATTGTAATTGGAAAATGTACGCAGTAAGACAACCTGTAGGATGAAACAATGTTTAATTTTTGGACTTTGAAATCTGTAATAATTACACGGCCTTTTTAAGAAAGCATAAAGATACTTTTTCTGTAGCTTTAGTTAACATACAATTAAGCTATCTTTTTATTATCCAAAGATTAAAAGTTGCCCTTTCCATTTTACAAAAACCCTGAAGATTATCCATCTTGGTCTTAATATTTGACTTGGTTTATTTATAATTATGGATTCAATCACAAACTAGTCAAGCAATCGCGCTAGACGTATCAAATCCCGAAGTACGACAAAGGTACCTACGCCGTATCATCAAGACTCTGGACGGAATATATTTTGGTGAAGCTGCAGTCACAAATAAAAACGGGAAGTGTCATGTAGTAGAAAACAAAACTACTGAAGAGTTTGTCGAGTTAGCTCTTCCTCGTTAATGAACCATCCCCTTTGAAGACTATAATATTCAAGGGGAAGGATCTCTGAATTCAGAGCCAACGGAATCGGATGAGAATGTAGGTAAGAACGAGTTTACCCGTGCGGAGTGCCTGTTAAAATTTGTATACATCTCTCATCCAAATGATGAAGAAAAAGAATACGTTGCTCAATGGACAAATGAATTTCCGATTATATTCCATTGGAATGTCAAGAAACTAACAGCAACTTACCTGGTTCAACACCGAATAATCATGACCCTATAATTCACCACCAATGACAATCCCTAAGAAACCTGATGCCTCAGGTTAAAAATAATCACGGGTTGTCATCGATTATAGGGTGCTCGGCGAAAAAGTCATACCACCGTGAGGTCTAGCCAGTTGGAACCTAGTTAAACGAAGTCGGTTTCCTCCGCTCCAAAGGCAATGGCCCACCTAGAAGTGCACACCCGCGTTTACCGCCAAAGACTTCATAATACCTTCTTTATGTGATCCCTATGTTTATCTATACATCGACGGGGCTAGGGTTCCTGATTCAAAAATAATGAAGAACTTTTGAAAATATTGAAAAAGCAAGATCCGTGCAGAGAATTTTATGATGACGGATTTACGGTCAGAGTAAACAGTATACTAAAAACTTTAAGAACATCGAAAAATACTACAGGAAGCCGATGACTTGAACGAATAATGTCAACCAGAGGTCCATACAAACCTAGGCTGTATATAGGTCGTAGCAACTCACCGACAAAACAGCGTGAGTGTCGCGGACGTTCCCGAAGAAATTAACTCTCATCAGATGAAAGACCATGTATTAAAATAGGAATCACCAGTTTCAAAACTGAACCTTTAGGTGCCCTAAGTAGACCCTCATACACCATGGAAACAAAAACCAGGATAATCAGAAATCTTCTGACATGAAACTGAAGATTCTAACATAAACCATTAATGGAAAAAGCTATTGACCTTCGGATTCGATCTCCAAGTTCCTGGTGGCTACCGAGCTTCTTGATTTACAAGACCTCTGGCATAGCCGACCTCAGAAGGGACAAGTCCTGATCCACCATAACGGTCGATACAAAACGAGTTATATAGTTGTGAAAACGAGAAGTGTTGACGAAGTTGACGAGAAGAACATGATTGCTGATCTAGGAAACCTTTTCCTCGCTCTAGAAAAAGATTAATCGAAAACATGCCGTATGGTAAGTTCGGGGTACTTGCTTGGCTCGCTGCCTCAAGATAAAATTCGTGACACCGTTGCCTCTGTTCTCTGGGGTGGTAATATCCAGATCACTCTTTGTCACTGTAGAATTAAAAAGCCCCCGCAGGGCTTAAGACAAGAAATAATGTGGAAATGTCACGAGAGTCTAGCAGGACGACATAAGGGCATGACGAAAACGTATAGGCGCGTCCGAGAACGATTCAGAAGGCCCGGCCCGCGGGAAAACTCCCTACAACCCCGAATTGGAACCGGCATATACTAACTGTGCTGGACAATTTCAGCAGGTATTGCATAGCGATACCCATTCCGTTGCTACTCACCTCTTCTCTCACTACAGTGCCCCGAAGTGCATCCTGAACGATCGAGGAGAATCCACTGTGAGTGAAATGATGCGAAAATGGAAAAACTTTTCAACGTGAAACCATTGGCGACTTCCGGGTATCGTCATCAAGCGAATGGATCCCTGGAGAAAAGCCATATAGTTTTAACAAAGTATATAAAACATTACGCGAACGATTATGACAACTGCGGTAGACTGCTCGCATTCGCCATGTTTGAATGCAACACCTCGTTTCCACCTGAAGACCACCTGAAAACCTATTACACCTAATCACATGACCTAATCGTCCGATTAAACGAGATTTCAAAAATCGCCGCAAAGAATCTAATTGATGCAAAAGAAAGAAAAAATAAGTACTATGATCAAAAGGCTATGCCGCGAAACGCGAAAGTGAATGATATAGTATACGTGATGAAGGATGTGCGCGATGAAAAATTCGATCATAAAGTCCATGTTTACCCTAGGATTATTGTGTTCCAAAATAATTTTGGGGTGGTACACTGCTCAAATGTTTCTTTTATCTCTTTACATTTTTTCCTATTTTATTCTGGGACAATCAAATTCACTACAAAATAATTTCGATAGTTATTTTCAAGAATTCTCTATTAAAGAAATACCGAATCATTCATGCCGAAATAATGCTATGGTGTGGATCAAAGTCTTGAACATCGTAACCTAAAAATAAGGGCAGTGAAAATACCGTAACACATGGTGATGCTTCCTTTTATGTGTAGTTACACATGGGAGTTCAAAAATATCAGCATTTTCTTGAGAAATATGGACACAGATCTGCTGGCGAATTCCAAAGTGACTAGGAAAACTTACTAGGATACATGATGTTGCTGAAAATCGCTTGAAGGACGTTTGCCTCGAGATGGAAAAACTGTAAATAGGACCAAAAACCTTCATCCACAAAACGTACCGACGAACATCAGTCAACGGAGAGCATCTCCGATGCTAGGATTGCTGCCAGGAATAGTAAGACCTGTTGCAGGACTTCTTACCTATGATCATGAGCAACTATTAGACGCAAAACTCAATGAGGTGAATGATGCGCCAAAGAATTGATCTCATCTCATTGGGCAACAAACCCATGTTTTGAGAGCTGATCTCGAGCAAATAAATCCAATAGAAGAAAATCAAGCAAAACAGCCTAATCAGTTTAAACTTGATTTAAACAGTACTGCAGTGACGTGTAATCAAATAAGAGATGATAAGCCGTAAATTAACTACAAAAAGACATGTACAGGACTATGCTCCCAAACTCATGTTTCGTACTAAAGGACTAAAAGTCCGCATCGAGAAATTGGCTCAATCATGAACATCAACGATCATGGTGAGAAATGGATCTTTAAGGTTCCTACTGAATATATCACTTCTAGAGAAATCAGATTATCAATCCTACCATATTCATTCAATATCCGTACATCAAGACATATGTGTAAACAACTCTGGCCGGGTCTATATAAATTTTTATCCTAGATATATCGTCGTAGATGAATCTCAAAGAACCTACATCCTAACGACCGAAGATCAATTCTTGGAATGTAAGTAACGTCAGCAATATCATCTTTACAAGGGAGATCATATTATCTACGAGGCACCGTCCAGTAAAACTTTCGAAAGTGAGCTGCTCTCTACCCAACACAAGACACGTTTAAAATCTTCGATATCAAAATTTCATACCAGAGCAACTCATATTGGATCAAGGTGAAGACTTTAAAACGATTTTAGGACGGACGCATGACACTTTTGGATCTTTAGACGACGAAAGACATAGCGCGTATTAAAGTGATAAAACGGCGTACAGCCATTTCAATTTGAAACCCGATAAGATCATTTTCCATCGTCAAGGATGTTTAGATTCTGCTAATCAGCTTACTGAACCACGAATAGAAATGGCGAATCGGTCCCAGTGCAGTTGTCAAACAAGTGCAACGGTACAAGAAAAGGTGTGAACCTGAAAAGTTACATCCTTTCCCAAAAACGAGAAATCTAATCCTTGCTTACTCCTTCCTTCCCCCTGACGAATGAAATGTGGCAGTAGCTAAAAGTTACGGTGACTCAAATATGAAATCGCTTATGTTTTCTTGAATCCTGAGGAATTTTACTGTGTGTTTTCTTTTCCATTTTCTTTCGATTCGAATACATTAGAACCACAATTAGAGTCAGTGCGTCAGTTATTTAGAACAAAGCACTCTTTATTATTGAGAATCAACTATAGGAGGGCAGCCAAAAAAGGAAACATCTTGGTTTAATTAAATGGTAATCACGATCTCACCAAATTGAACAAATTAATCAAATTAATTTGACAGTTTGTGCCGCCAGTACATTATAGTTATTAAAGCACTTTTACATGTTTTCAATATTAAAAATCATGATCTCTGACGTGAAATTTCGTTACTTGCATTGACAAAAAATGTTCAGGAATAGCAATTCAAATGATAATTCGAAGACAAAAATATAATGATTTTTCAATATTTTTATTTTATTTTGATCCAACGTTAGGCCGCAAGGATTATTATGTTTCATTATTCAATGTTTTCACTCATTTAATTAGACACAACCTCCAGCGAATCGCTATTTGCATCAACTTCCATAAAAAGGTGTGGGGTGATTGGTTAATATCTGCCTTACATGACATTCCTTCATTTCATCTGATGTCATATTCATAACATCACCACTTATCATCATCATTTTTATCCTGAAATGATCTCTATCTGTCTTACATATTTCACGACGAATCCCAGGATACTTCAGTATTGCAAAAACGTCACCATTGGGCGTTGATAACACAATATACTCTTGGTTTGGCGTTATACAAATTTAACATTTCCTGCGAGTAATTAAATTTCTTTACCAGCCGAAAAGTAGTATCTTCAAAACTCGAATTGCCCTTTGTGATTTAGCTGGGGAATAAGCTGAAAATATATAAGTTGTCCAAGTACATATCCTAGTACTTTACGAGAAAGAATCCTGCCCGGAGGAGAACTGGACATGGCATGAAGTGGAGGCTACTGACGAGAAGTCCGTGCAGGTGCATTTTGTCTGGCACAAGAAGAAGAATCATGATAGCGTTTGCCATTGGGATTCCATTCTGACTCTAGTGAGTCGTAATTTACAAAAACTTTATTAAAACTGTTTGGGAAGACTGGGTCATTTTTTCCTACTGGACAACATCTTATTTCATCTGCAGTCAAATTATCAACTGCGCCGCTTATTATATTTATTTTTATTCGCGAAGTATTTTCGTTTGTCCCATATATTCCATGAAGAGTCCCTCTATGATCCAATATTGCAAAAACGTCACCACTGGATGTTAATAACACAATGTATTCTTGGTTTGTCCCAAATACATAGTTCGTATGATCTATTCGCATTAGAATTGGTTCGTAGGCAGGAAAAACGTATCTTCGAAATTCAAATCGCTGGTTCTGGTTTTTGCAAGGAATAAGCCGAACATAGCCAAGTTGTTCTATTGCGCATCCAACTACTTGAACAGAAAGAGGCCTTCCCGGAGAGTACCTGGACCTGGCATGAAAAGAAAGCTCCCGAGGTGAGGTCCGGTCAGGTGAATGTTGTCTATCAGAAGAAGAAGAACCAGGGTTACGATCTCTATTAGGGCTCCATTCGGACTGTAGTGAGTCGTAATCTGCTGTAGCTTTAATAAAATTTTGGGGGAAGACTGGATGTCTCTTGCCTACTGGACAATCTCTTATTTCATCTGGGGTCAAAATACTAACCGCGCCGCTTATCATATTTACTTTAATTC
This sequence comes from Andricus coriarius, assembly GCA_932066315.1. Lineage (NCBI taxonomy): Eukaryota > Metazoa > Arthropoda > Insecta > Hymenoptera > Cynipidae > Andricus > Andricus coriarius. The sequence continues at coordinate 15,575 of CAKNWT010323568.1, forward strand.
TCGATTTAGCTCTATTCGTCGTACAAATTGCACGAAGAAACCCGCTATACTCTAATATAGCAAAAATTTCACCATTTGATGTTGATAATACAATATATTCTTGGGGTGGCACGGGACTAAAGCGTTTTGCTCCCATTCGCAACCTAATTTGTTTACCAGCAGGAAACACGTATCTTCGAAGTTCGAATCGTAGGTTCTGATTTGTGCGGGAAATAAGCCGAATGTATCCAAGTTCTCCAAGTGCATATCCAAGTACTTTAGGGGAAAGCGGCCACCCAGGAGGCATCCTGGTTTCGGCATGAAGAGGCGACTCCTGAGGAGAAGTCCGATCAAGTAAATGTTGTCTGTCAGAAGAAGAAGAACCAGGGTTCCGCTCGCTGTTAGGATCCCATTCGGACTGTAGTGAGTCGTAATCTGCTAAAGCTTTAATAAAACTTTGGGGAAATATTGGGCGGCTGTTGCCTACTGGACAATCTCGGATTTCATCTGGGGTCAATATATCAATTGCGCCGCTTATCATATTTACTTTAATTCTCGATGTAGCTTTATTTGTCGTACAAATTGAACGAAGAATCCCTCTATACTCTAACATTGCACAAATGTCACCATTTGATGTTGATAATACAATATATTCTTGGGCTGGCGCGGGACGATGACGGTTTGCTCCTATTCGGAACCTAATTGGTTTACCAGCAGGAAAAACGTATCTTCAAAATTCGAATCGTAGGTTCTGATTTGTGCGGGGGATAAGTCGAATGTATCCAAGTTGTCCAAGGGTATATCCAAGTACTTCAGGTGAAGCCGGCCACCCAGGAGGCCACCTGTCCCTGGCTTGAACTGGATGCTCCTCAGGAGCCTGAAGTATACGACGAGAAGGTGAAGAGCGACAGTGAATGGGGCGGGGAGTGGCGAGACAATCTCTACTTGACTGCGCACTTAACTCTGCAAAAAGAAATAGAGGATTCATGTTTCTTGTTAAAAAAACTTAAGAGCTTGATACAATATTCTCATTTTTGGTGTAAAATACTTCAAAATGAAAACTAAAGGATTCTGTAAAGAAAAGTTATGCCATGAAAATGGCAGGTTAAAAATGGATGAGGCTCAATGTGTTTGAATTTAACACAACTCATTGTTTTATTTTCATTTTCGGAATTTATTTTCAATAGGTTGAAAATAACCTGGAGTTCTTGTAAACTTCATGGAATTCTTTTAATTTCATTTAAATTCAAAAGAACACAAGTCCGATTATTAATGCACGTTAGGCACTTCTACATGATTTCAGTACCAAAATTCTTCTCCCTTGATTGTAAATTCAACTCTTTGTTTGTAAGAGCAACTGTTTGGTGCAAAAACAAAGAATTAATTTCTTTATATTCTACTATCTGGCCAAAACTGCATCTTCATTAGTTGAAAATGATCTTATTGTTCTAAATTGAGCTTTTCTATGTATTTTTTCCCGGTGAAACCGAATCCGTAACCCGTTTTACCTATACACGTAAGGCTTTTGACATAACCGCAAAAAACAGCCGAAACACCTAAAACCGGGCAAACCATTTAACCCATACCACTTTCACCCCGCCCCCCCCCCAATTGGTAACTCTATAACACCATAATCTCATAATTTCAGAATCCACAAGAAACACTTACGAAACTGTTATGATTTCGGGAACCGGACTTCTCACCAGAATAGGATGAGGGACCGTGCACATAATACGTCACACGTTTTTCCTTTGTTTAAATAAAGACGAGAATAAAATTGCCTTGAAGCCAAAAGAGATACAACGATAAAAACAAAAGAAAAACGTGTGACGTATTATGTGCACGACCCCTGAGGGGGTTAAGAAAAACTCACGAAATTGTTCTGTTTTCCCAAAGACTAAATGAGGTTACGGGGTTTTGAGTTTATTGAGTTATGGTATCACGAGGTTAGGGGATTATGAAATTATGGTGTTACAGGGTTAACAATTTTTGAGAGGGGGGGGGGGTAAATGTGGTCGGGAGTAAATGATTTGACCGGTTTAAGCGATTTTTCGAGTGTTTTTTGAGGTTATGTCAAAATCCTGACGTGTAGAGGTTAAACGGGGTGCGGATTCGGTTTCAGCGGGTAAAGATACATGGGAATATCATATTGGCATCCAAGATTCAGAACAAATATTTTTTTTGTGGGCCTGTGTATTCTGACTGTCCTCGAATAAATTCGTCTTTGCAGGCTGAACATTCAAGTATTTGGTTAAAAATTATATTGCACTTCTAAAAAGTGATTTCTTTGCTTTAAGCTAAGTAGTATATTATGCACAACGGGGAAGAAGATGGACATTATTGATACATGTATGTTTTCAGTGAGAACCGTAAAAGCCGATCTTAAGAGCCGCTTTTCAAGTTCGCTGGTATGTAATGGCTATTATATCGTGATGTCGTCCGACACGAGGAATATCAAGCCTGGCTCGCTTTCCCCTCGTTCATTCCTCGGTTTGTCTCTTCACAGTCTTCCTCATTCCGTCTCATCCTTCGTCTTTCTCAGCTCGGTTTTTCCGCGCAATAGAAGGGATGTGCGCTAGTGGAGCGGACAGCTTGCGGGTGCGTTATTTTTCCACTCTGAAGCGCTCATGCTAATTAGCGTTCTTTAATAAATAGTCAAAGTCAAAATATGATTACATATTGTACTTTTTGTCCATTACTGTTTGATTGGATATTAAACACGACTATCTTACGATTTTTTCAAAGATTTAACTTCAATCAATTTGTATGTTAGCTAGTTCAAATTAAAAATTTATTTTTCCAATTATAACAATAGAATGTATGAAAGAGAAAGGTAAAAAGAATGGTATATTTTTAAGTAATTTTGAGTTTAAAGAATTCAGGACCAATTTAATTTTTCCTATTTCAAAGGAGACTTAAAAAATATTGTGGTGTCTAATGTCTACGTTAGGTAAATAGAACCTATTTTTGGGACATTTAAAAAATCGAAAGTGCGTTTCTACTTGAATCACTTTGTCTACTACATATTGTTTAAATTTTATCAAATCGAAGTGTATTATAAGTAATGAATAAGTCAGAAGTATGTGTCGTATAAGCTCATATGATCAGCGCACAATCGATTTTATAATTCACCCCTACGGAATACATGTATGTTTGCTGGTATATTCATGTATGTATATTTGAGTATTCATTTATGTGTATTATTAATGTATTATTAATACGAAAATTAATTTTTCCTACAGAAATTCAAAAAATAATCTAAAGAAATTGTGAGAATTAGACATATTATTCAGATTAAGAATCAAAAATAACATTCGTGATTTTTCCAAATCTGCAATTAAAAAATTATTTTCTTTTATTTCAACATCGCCTAGCCTCAAGCTATTAATTAATCATCAAGATTCCAAATATTTAAAGATTTCACAAATATTTCAAATATTGTGATATTTACAAATTATTACAAAAGATTTCACAAGCATTTAATTCCTAAACTTTTCAAAAGATTAAAAAAAATTACACAGAAATTTCAAGATTTCACATCGATTTTGCATTACAGAAAAAAAAGTCTTACTTCTATGTTGGTCTTGTTTTTATTTCTGCCTTAAATTAATCTGATGTCTAAAATTTTATAATAATTATGTCTTAAAAAGAGTCATTAAGGGTCTTCAATTTAAAACAAAACACAATTATGGCTAACCCTTAGTGTTTTGTATTACAAACAAGCCCCACTTGGTCTTCGACCTGAGTGAGCAAGATTTCGGCTGTAAAGAAGAAGGTAATGAAGCTTGCTTTAGCCCACTAGGTCTAGCTTTTAGACCCCTGAGTCTGGCGACCTGATCTCGTATCGAAACCTTTGTCACGTTTCTTTGCGAAATTTGCGAAATTTATGGAAAAATTTCTTGCAAATTTCGCAAAGAAACGTGACAAAGGTTTCGATACGAGATCAGTTCAAGCTAACTTCAAAGAGTTGTGACGTCACAGCCGAATAGAGCGAGCCCATCGAGACGCATCGTACACTCGTCGAACCTAAAAGATGTTTCTTAATTGTTTATGTCGTTAATGTGTATAGTTAATTGCGTGAAGATTTTTACTTGACGATACAACGAAGAACAAAGGTAAATAGTTTTTTCATTAATAATATATTCAATACTGTACTTTTTAAACCTCTTCTTTTTTTGCAACGAACTCCTATAACCTCAAAAACTAGCATTTACCACATTTCGCCCACTTCATTGTATTATTATTTCTTATTCTCATAAGTGCCCCTTTTAGATTTAAAATTTTCAGACGTAATACAATTGATTACCACCTAGAGATATTTTTAATCGCGATGTTATTTTGTTCTTCAAAGATAGAATTTGAATATCATGAGCATTTACCAATGAGATAAGTCTGCTTCAAGTGAAATTCTATCAGAAGTTTTAAATTTCATGATTTGAGGCTGTTTCTGATGAGGGAAATAAAAATCGTTTTCTAATTTTTTGGAGGTTATGTATTCACCCTATTTAAATTATACTTCATTGAACTTGATTAAAATAGCTTCAATTTTTCTCATTTCATTACCAGGTAACCTCTAACCTAGCAAATAAGTATTTTCAACTGAATACATATGTTTTCGAGATGTTTATTTCCTTCGAATGTAATATACGTTATTTCCCATACCTATTTAAAAGTAATAGCTGTAAAATATTGTATTTCCCTCAAGAAATACTTGGGATTTAAAAGCAAATATATACATATGTTATACAATTTGTATATTTACTTTTAATGTTACAATATAATATTACCATAATATTCCTTGTAATATTAAAATATTACAAGGAATACAATATTTTATGGCTATTATTTTTAAATAGATGCGAGAAATAGCGTTATTACATCGGTCGTATTGGCGTTTCATTTTTGCTCCCTTCCATTGCGCCGTGTGAAATAATACGCAGCCTTGTAAGTCGTATGGTGGAAAGAAAGATGCTGGACCAGTCAGATTTTGCAGAAGTAGCAGAAGAAGCTCTTTCGAGAATGCCAGCCCTACGAATGAAAACTGCTATTTCTAGTGTGAGTAATATAATATGTATTTAAGACTAAGAATGATAATTACTACTGTCTTTATTTCTATATTTATTTTATTACGTTATATATAAACTATATGTTTGTTCACTTTTTGTTAAGTTGCAGAAAGTGCTGATTAGTGAAATGAAAAAGCGTTTAAAAGACATGAAACAATACGCGAGAAGAAGAGCAGAAAAATGCAAATAAAAAAATTCAGTCGAAAGAAGTCATGAAGACTTGAAACTCAGCGTGCGGAATGAATTGCTCAATGACAATCCTTCCATTTTTAGTTTAAAAAGAGACCTGGAAGCTTGCCGTATAAAAGGAAAGAAGGAGGCCAAGCGAGCTCCATCTGCAACAAAGCATTTGGATGATTATCCTGCTCTTAAAAAACCTCAGCTCGTAAGTAGAAAATAATTCTTTTTTCCTTTCATTTTATATTTTCAATTAAATCATTGGCTGCTTATATTAAATACTGAATGATCTCGACAAATTTATTTATTTTCTTCATTCCAGCTGACATGGGAATTTGAATGTGAAATAGGGCTGTCAAAGGCTAAAATAAAAGAGAATTGGATTGCAGCTTTACCAAAATTGATGGCCTACTTTTCTCTAGAAGATACCAATATTGATGTACTTACACAGGATCATATGACTATTTTAATTCTATTAAAAGTAACGGACCATTTTAAACTAAAAAGGCTGAACAAAGACAGTAATACTAGAAATATTGTGCAGATCTACCCGGTATGTTTGCAGTTCAAAGAAATTTTGTTCAGTTTTCAATTTTCCATGTTTTTTTTTATTGAGAAATAAATTAAATGGGAAAATATTTTATTCTTGCAGGCTGGAACAACGATATCGCAAACAAAGCCGAAAGCGGATGAACCACCACGGCTTATAGGGATTGGAAATTTGGAAGTGGAAAATCTGACATATTCGCTATATGTCGACGAAGAAGCCATGTTCTGTGGTACAGCAATCGAAGCTTTGGTTCTGATGTATGCCCTGTATTTGGTATTCAATATTGAGTTTTCAGCTGATTCAAAAATTGCTCACACATTCATTTTAGCAATACTGTTTCAAAAGAAGGTTTCACAATACTACTGTAAGTACAAAACTGTTTTGACCGCTTTGGAGGAGCTCAACCTATTTTAGAATGCGTTCAAGCGCACTCTTCCAATCTAATCATTAAAATTATTATAATTAACATTATTAGAATTAAAATTATTATTAAAATTATATTATTTGTATACACGCGGGTCAAAGAAAAAACTCCTTTGAATTAAAAAAAGTTTTTTTGATTCAAAGAAATCTTCTTCAATATGAAGAAATATTTTTTTTCAATTGAAGAAAATTTCTTTTAATCAAAAAAACTTTGTTAGATTCAATGAAACTTTTTCTTTGACCGTATATTGTATACATATATATATATATATATATGTATATCAAAGAAACTGTTTTCTTGGTGTAATTTGATTTATAATACAGGCTTTATTTAGGTCATATTGAGCACGTCTTTTAAATTTATAAAGTGACTTGATGTAAGCCCACAGTCTGGCTACGGAGACTACTTTTAGGATTATGCAGCGGCTTGATGTTAGCCTACCGTCTAGCTAACAACTAGTTTCTAAACCATGAAGTGGCTTCATGTTAGCCCATATTATCGCTAACGACTTCTTTCAAGACTGCATTGGGTCTAACTTGTAGTTCTATAAACAGTTCGTTTTAAAGATTTCAAGCTATACTAGTTTTTAACTAGGCTGGTCTTCTTTATGTTACACCTTGAAACAAGCCCACTCTGAATCTATATATCTTTTTACATTTCTGTTTTATATATTCTGTTGTTATAATTGGCAAAATGAATGATTAATAAGAACAAAGGAAAATACTAATAGAGTGAAGTTAAATGAGCATAAAAATCGTACCACAGTCGTGTTTGATATCAAATTAATCAGTAGTGGACAAACAAGTATAATATGTCATCATATTTCGACTTTAACTATTCATTGAAGAACGGTAATTAGCATTAGCGCATCAGAGTGTCAAAAGAACGCCCCGTGAGCTGTCCGCTCTGTTGGCGCACACAGTTATGTCGCATTCCTCGGAAAACCCGCAGCGAGGAATGAGAAAGGACGCCACGAGACAAGGAAAAATCAGACGTGTCAAAACGAAACAACACGTTTACCTCGTCTCGTTCCTCGGGATTTGTCGCTCAGCGGCACACTACTATGACGTCATAATTTTTGACGGCATAATTATACAAATGGCGGTTATATGATTATAAGATGGAAAGGGAGACTTTATGTTCGCTTCACAGGCTTGAGAAATGGCCGTATTTATGCATATATGATATAAAATATAATAAAAATGATAGATATATTATATCAGTATATTCACCAATAGAATTAAAGATGACCGCCAGAGTGAAACCGAAAGTATTGACCATCTTCATTTTCGCAATGTAGAGGACAAACTGGTTAATGCTTCAGTGAATAAGTGGGTTGACTAATGTAATTAAAGAATATTCTATTGCATCATCCGAGTACAAATATATACGTAAGTAATAGTCATGTCACGTATATGTGAGATAAGGACATTAATAGTTTCAAGATTGTTCTGCGGAGATATAATTATTAAATTTTTATCTCAAAGGCATTGGTTTTAATTGGTCATAAAGTATGTATGTAATAAAATAAGTGCTGTATTTTGTACTCTCCAAATCAAATAAATTATTTTAACCATAAAAGAATAAAACCTCACAGTTTTGAAGGTTTTCACGATGAATCATAAAAAATATACACGTAATAAGTGTGAGTAAAGGACAATGATATACTTGAACATATAAGATTTAAAAATATGCGTGCAAGGAAAACTGCTCGCAGTATGTAAACATATTGAAAAAAAAAATATTTGGGAAACGGAACCAGGCTAGGATCATATGACTTTTTCGACTTACTGGAAAAAATCGACTTTTTGAAGTTTAAAGTTGAAATGCTTCATCAATATGTACATTTATTAAAGTTCCACGTGTTTGGTGGGAAATCAATCATTTCTAGTTAACATTTTAATAATTTTATTATAAATTTCTATATCTTGTTTTAAATTCCCCTTTTTTGGCATTAAACTAATCTTTTTGATTAAAAATTCGAATACACGTTCTGAACTTTAACTACTTTGTTGAAATTTCATTTCATCAATTGTGTAGAATATTCTGATGTGTGTCGATAAGTATTCAGTATTATTTCAGTTCAGAACTGATACCCTGATATTCGCTAAGGATAGTTGTTTTTCGGATCGGTTTCGTTGAGCCAAGAAAATACTGATTAATAAGCGTCATAGTAAAAGAGATTCGAAAAAGCTGGAATTTTGTACATCATTTCCAGGACAAGAAGCTAGCGATAATAATTTTCTAAATAATGACATTCGTAAATTGTGTAATTAATTCCAGAAAATTATATCTTTTAATGATTTACTGAACAAAATATTTTGTTTAGACAAGAATAATGTTTTTAACCGTTTCAAATCTAATTAATATTTCTAAGATGTTGTAACCATTAATAGATGATAAAGTCCGAGTCTAAAATTTTTTTATTAATGTGAATTTCGATAATAATACGATTACTTCGGATGAATAAATTTTGAAGAAAAAGAAAACAAACTGCCTCAGCTGGGATTCGACCTCAAGTCATCGTTTTAATATCGAAATTTATGATCAATAAAAATTTAAAAACTCAGATGGTAACAATGTATTAATGGTTATAACATCTTACAGGTATTAATTAGATTTAACTTACGTTGATCAAAAATATTACATCTATCGCAGTGAAGAAATACGTATAAAACTTCCGCGTAAAAAGGTAGCTAAGGACAACAAAATATCTGCTGATGTTTCTGTGGCGTAATTGGTTAACGATTCACTCACGGATAGTGACGTTTCCGGTTCAAGTCTGGGCTGAGGCATACTTTTTTCTTGTGCTTCAAAACTTATTTGTTCGAAGTAATCGTTTTAATATCGAAATTTATATTAATTAAAAATTCTTAATCTGGTAAAGATACTATATTGGGAAATTTTCCGCGCGCAAAGTTTAAAGTTATTTGGCGAAAATTACTCCTTAAAAATTTATTAAGGGCTGCCTGAACATCACAATTGGGTACTGAGAATACAATATGTCCTCGCGTTGGCACGGAAACATGTGTGCTGCGTTCTACTAGCAAGAGCCGGTTCCGATTTGTGCGGGAAATAAGCCAAACATTTCCAAGTTGTTTCAGTGCATACCCAAGTCATTTTAGTTAATTTTAGTCACATTCCGGGTTAGGAATTACAGTCAAACTCTAGTTTAACGTTCCCGAATTTACCGTTTCCGAGAATTCACGCCGCGCTGCAGGTAGGCTTTTCAGGAGCTGCGCGGGGTGAGCGGGGTACGCTAAATCAAGTTCAGTTAGTGTAGGTCAGGTCCAACGACAGCCCCAAAACCGACGTTAAATCAGAGTTCGACTGTATTACAATGTCAAGGAACTGCGTATTTAAAAACTATACTTTATTTCAGAACCTATTGTACAGGGTGATGAATGAAAAGGTCTGAAAACTAATTTATTACTACTTTTGAACAGGTACAGGAATAAAATAAAACGAAATGATGAATAAAACCATACCGATAATTCGTCTGGGGCAATACACTTAATGGTTTTAGGTTTTCGAAATATGCACCAGCTGAATTGGCACAATAAGCAAACCTTTTTTTAAAAACAAGAAAGCACACGCTCTCCAGTAAAAAAAGTTAAATAGGTATAACGCGAAAACGAATTGGAGTTGTCACATGATGGTCACCCAGTGACAATATATTTCCCACTCAAAGCAGTAACATGTTACAAGCGAAGCAGGTAACATTATCCCGCCAGAGTAATCACATGCTTGTAACAAAGTGATGCTTTAAAAACTAACGTTCAATGACAGATTAACTTTAAAATATACAGCGTTTCGGAATATAAAGTATTAATACTCTTACAAAAACGTTAGAATGGGACATAATTTGTAAACGAAATAGCGAGATTTTTCAGCTGAACCTTCACGAAAACAAATTGGCATATGTCACTTCTAACCTCTAATATACAGGGTGTTTTTTTTAACTTGAGACATCGAAATATCTCAAGAAATACGCATCCTATGAAAAAATATCCTTGATAAAAACTCTTTATTTTCGAGGGGGAAATTGAAATTTTTTTAATTAAATGGTGTAAATAGCTTTCACATGAATTTTGTAATTGGTTGGAAATGTCGACATTCCGTGCGAAACCTTTCGAGGATCGCCCTCCTCGAAGGTTATAAATATAGGTGCGAGCGCGGGAAACGTCAGATTTATCTCGGAACTTTTCAAACACGCGTGCTACTCCTCGGAATTATTTAGTTTCACGTCGGACTTAGGAATTTCCTCGCGACTAGCAAGTTTAACGATCGTGAAATATTTATTCACTTTTCCGGACTTAACACATTTTAAAAGGGACATAAACAATGATTTTGAATATTAATCGTGTCTGCTCCGGGAACCATTCTTTTCGATTTGATTGAATATTATTCTGATCCGGATTTCCAACCCTTTCAATTGTGTAGAGTGTACGAGGAATTGCACTACGTAGTGATTATCATTTATTCGGTAAATGGATCAGTGCAATATACAATAC
>CAKNWT010323570.1:0-14051 GCA_932066315.1 Andricus coriarius
AAAAACACTAACGAAACAGAAAAAAGTAAATTCTTGAAAAAATTTTGATCTTTGAAATCTAGTAATATAACTAAGATAACTAATATAATAAAACATAATAACTTGTGAATCTTGATGATGATTTTTGTTTCAAAATTCTCATTTTCTGTAAAAAAAACCTAACACAACCTAAAATTATGAGCAATTATAAGCCTTCTTCGTAACTTTATGAATTTTTTATAAAAATTATTTTTTTTAAATACTTATTTCCAGAAAAAAAGTACTAACATAAAACACGTGTGATATTTACAATAGTTTGTTAGATAGTTTGAAAGTTTTAATTCAGCCGCCCAACATTATTTAAAAAGCAGAAATGTTTTTCAATTCCTGAGTTTTTCAAATGATTTTTATTATTGAAAAGGATTATTTATAGATTTAATTTTCAAATTATCAAATTTAAGATATAAAACAAATCTAAGTAATGAAAAGTCTATCAGATTTTTAAAAACAATGATTGCGAGATTTTCAAGATATATCGTTACACCACTTTTTTCACATAGGATTACTAAAATAACAAATTTGTTAATTTCAATTTAATTATATTGCATTTTTTTGTACATAATCCTACATAGTATTTTTTATTTAATAATATATTTTTAAATTTTTTTCTCATTTTAAATATGTTTAGTCAAAATTAAGTCTTAATGAAAGGTATTTTATTTGGAACTTCTTGTACGAGCCTTTTTTTTAAATTAACCGAAAAGTTTTACCTGCTACTGCGGGAACTCACTTCTCTAATTGAGTTCGTTTGGTGCTTTGATGTGCTACATTTCGTTTCATTATATCATCATTTTTCATGCTCTTGATGCATTTAATGCAAGTGGAATGTAATGCGCTAATTACATAATTATATACAGAAGTCTTTTTTTATTATTTCGCTTTAACCACCAACCAGCGGTTGCAGGGAAATTGACATCTGGACAAAAAAATAAATTGTAACTGGAATTGGTATTTTTTTCTCTCGTGACTTTTTATATCATGTCAATTAGGGTGGACCGAAAGAACTCAAGCTGATTAGATTCATTGGGAAAGTCGATTAAATATTCTCAAATATTTAATTGTTTAAATTATTTGTGACCTAAAAAATTAATAAAAACTTTGTTTTGGGTAAATTTTATGGTAGTTAAGCACATTAGACGGAAAAATAAGAAACAAATGTTTTCATCGTAATATAACATATACAAAAATGACCAAAAATGCAATGTCGTTAATTTGCTCTAAAAATTGCAAAAAAATTTTTGTTTTTGTTTTCTTATTTTTTTAGGCTTTTTCAAAAAACTAAGGAAACACGTATATATTTTTAGGTTTCAAAGAAAATTTTTTCTACTTCTTACGGATCCTCAAACGTATACCATTTTTACACAAGTTCCGTAAAAATCCGTTCACACAGGATCCGTAAAAAATAAAAAATAAATTTTGCTTGAAACTTATAAATATGTATATTTCTTTATTTTATTACAAAAAATATAAAAAAATCTTCAGGTACAAATCAACAAAATTGAATTTCTAGTCTATTTTTGAAATATTATAATTAGACGAAAAGAATTTTTTCTTACATTCTTCCGTCTAAGATTATTTACTTTCATAAACTTTATGCAAAAAAACTGAGAAAAAAAATTGTTACGCACAAAAAACAAAAATAACAACAATTTATACATTTTTAATCGACTTGCCCAACAGAAAAAAATTATTCGAATTGTTTTTTTTTTAATTTATTCCTATATGTATATTATATTAAAAAATTAAGAAGGTGAAGACAATTTTATAAGTTGTCAAACACATCTTATAGAATTATCTTCACCTTATCAATTTTGCAGATTAGATTAAAATTCGACAGTTTTAAAAAGCGTAATGCAATATTTGAAAAGGATAAGATTTAATTTAAGATTCAATTTTGAAATTAAACTTGGAATGGTTTAATTTAGAAAAGTGTAATCAACAGTTTGAAGATTATTAATTTTTAAATCATTAAAATTTACTTAAAATAATTGAAATTTTGCATGGTTTAAGTATAAGCAACTTTAATATCAAATTGTCAAATATTAATCGCTTTCAATCAAAAATTACTTATCTTGAATAGTTAAAAATTTTGTATTAATCAATTTCAATTTCAACTTTTACTCTGAAATTTGAGCTTCTGATAAACAAATATTCAATTTCAAACACTCTCAATTTTAATTTATTCAATTTTAAAAGCTTGAATTCAAAACTGATACAAGTTCAATTCCTTTTCATTACATTCGAAATATTTTCTTTTGTTAAAATTGTACCTGATTTAAAATGTAAAATTATACAAAAAATTTGAAAAACTCTCAACCTAATTAAGAATTTGTTTAAGGATGGATTTTTTAATTTTTTCAATTTTGTATGTTATTAAATAAAAATCCAGGGACATTTGATACTCGTATTACATTTCTTATGAGGAAAATTATCACAAATTATAACAAGATCCACAGATAATTTATCACATGGTTTTAGAAATTTAGCTAATATGGAAAAATTAAATTGTTTTAGAAAATTGTTGATATCTTCCTATCTAAAATTTAATATGATAAGCTACCATTATAAGTTATATAAATTATATAAATATATTATATAACTGAAAAAGAAAATATTTAATTTTTTGGGAAATTTTCACTGTTTAAAATTGAATGATTCTAAAAATAATAACACTTTTTTATCCTCAAATTATTAAGATTTTCAGTTATTTTAAGTAATAAATAATTAAAAGATTATTAATATTCAAATTGTTGATTATACTTTTCAAAACTAAAGCATTCAAATTTTAATTTCAAAATTAAATCTTAGAAAAGAGAAAAATTGAAAATTTAACGTTCAACATTAAAATTCAGAACTCCGAAATTGTTACCTTTCAAAATGAAAGAAATTATTCAATTACAGATCAATCTATTTCCTATAGTTTAATTTGTATCTATTTTGATTCTAAGCAACACAATTTTCAACTATTAAGCTCAAATCATTAAATTTTTAACACTTAATTTATAATTATTGTTCATTCTTGAAATTTTCCAATAAAATTTTTTTCAATTTTAATAAATCTTCAACTGAAAATCGGACAATTTTTAAATATTATATTGACAATGAAGCATTCAGAAAAAAAAGGTAAACAAGATTCCTACATATGATTCGACTGTTTAAAATTGCACAATTTTAAGCCTTGGAATCAAAATGGTTTGTTTTCTTAATTTGAGTTTGAACTGTTCAATATTTGGAAATATTTTCAAATATAAAATTATTCAATTATTAATGCCTCGTTCTAAAATCTTCCAATTTTTAAGGCTTAAATGTGAGATTATTGTCATAATTTTGCATTATTTCAAATTTATTCTGGAAGCATTTAATTAAAAACTGTTTAATTACAAATTCTTTAAACTGAAAACTTGGCATTTTTTTATTTCAAAGAATTAAAAGAAAAAACAGAAAATTTTATATGTTTAAAAATGAAACCAAACAATTTAGAATTTTCAAATTTAATATTATTAAATTCTAAACTGATAATTTTAAAAACTTGAAATTAAAAGTACATGAATGTGAAATTAAAAATTGGAAACCTCCAAAAATTAAGAAGTTTGATACCGCATATTTTCGAATATTAGCTTTTGAAGCCAAAAAAACGTTATAGTTTCAAAAATTAATCTGCTTTAGAATTACACATTCAAAACTATAATTTTAAATTAAAATTATAGAAATTTAAAAGATGGTACGAGCAAATCTTATTAAGAAATATCATATAATGTAGTTTCAAGTGACATTCAAAGTGATTGGATACATTTTTTTTACTAAAAATGTTATTTCAGTTCAAACAAAATATCATTCAAACATAAAACGTTAAAAATTAAAAAACTTTCAAACGATGTTTAAAATTGAAGTATTCTTAAATGAGGATCTTGAAACTAAGTCATTAATAATTAATCCTTTTTGGAATTGCAAAATTCATAAGGTGAAGATGATTTTATAACATGTCAAATTATTGACGTATATATGAATAAACTGTGGCCCGTAAAACTCAAAATGATTTGATTAATTGGTAATAGCACTTAAAACTTTCTTTCTGGCATTATGAACAAATTTAAAAACAATGTCTTCCCTTCGGGCAAGTAGATGAAAAATTTTCATATTTTAAGTTTTTTTTTAAATTTGTTGAGTATAACATTTCTTTTTTTTTAAATTTTTTGCATAAAATTAATGAAAGTGAATAACCCCTGACATAAAAAAGAAGTAAATTTATTCGTCTGAATATAATATTTCAAAAAATGACTGAAAATGCAATTTTGTTAATTTGTACACGAAGTTTCCGAAAAAAATGTTTTTTTTTAAATTTATTTATTGATGCTTTTTTTAATAAACGAAGGAAACACGTACATATTTTTAAATTTCAAACAAATTTTTATCTATTTTACGAGTCCTGAAACATGAGCCAATTTTACTAAAGATCCGTTAAAATCCATTTACATTGGATCCGTGAAAAATAGGAAAAACATTTTTTAACCTATTTCTTGGGGATGAAAACGGAAAAAAGTAAGACAAACTTGTTTCGTTGAAATATAGTATTTCAAAAACGGATTTTAAAAAATGTTTATTTTTGTATGCTCTTTTTAGCAAACTAAAGAAACGTGTACATATTTTTAAGTTTTAAACAACAAATTTTTTCTGTTTTTTATGGATCCTGTGTATAAATGAATTTTTACGGAACTTGTGCAAAAACAGCTTATGTCTCATTTTTATGTTATATCTAAAATTTAATATAATAAATTATCATTCTGAGTTATATAAATTATATAAATGTATTATATAACTGAAGAAGAATAAGGTTTACTTTTTGGGGAAGTGGAGCGAAATGCCGTAAAAATAACCGTGGATATTTGTATGAAAGTCTATTTAGAAAGCACAGGGAAAGAAATGCTAAAAGATTCAACTGAACGCTGTGAATAAGAAATCCAGGCTGCCGAATTGGGAATTAAAATGACAAAAAGCACAAAAGCCTTTGTTACAATCTTGGAAATGAACCCGTGACACACTTTTATTCCACGTTCGGATAATGGCGAGCTTGAAAAGTGTTTTGCGCTTTCTCACCGAAAAGAAAAAAGAATTCGTTTTATGTAGAAATACTGAGAAAAGTCGGTCGAGAGATCATCAGATCGGGAAGGCCATTAAAATAAAAACGGAATATAAAAGACTTCAATGCAAAACGCAAAAATATTACATATTATTCCTAAATTTGAAAAAATGCAATCATGATTTGGTACAGTTCTGCAACATTGTTATTTAACATTTTTTTGGCAATATTTTTTGCAACTAATTTTTTGCAGGTAGAAGATTGGGGAAAAAATTATTTTCCTCGTTCCCCGACGGTTATAAACAAATTTTTTTAATTATTCCGCAAACGGTATGTATGGAAAAAATGATTGTTTATAATGAATTTTTATTGAAAATATAAAAAAATTTGCCACTCTTGGGTTTGGAATTCCCTAACTAACAAATTAATGTCTCGTTAACTATAAGTCGCAAAGGCAGGGTGGCCGCAAACTTCATTTTCCAAATTCCCTTATTTTTCCCTAATTTTTCCTTGACTAATTTTATATTTTCCCTCACCATTATTATTTAAAGATCACAATTATTATCTTCTGGAATTGTTAATAGAGAAGTTTTTAACAACGGAATAAAAAATTTGCAATTTATAAACTTTTAATGTAATATTCTCAAGTCTGTCGCAGTTTCACTTACTTGAAAAAAGTGACTTATTTAAACTGAAAAAGGGACCAAAACTGAATAATTTCTAACCCAAGAAGCGATTAAAAATGATGAATAATGCGCAATAACAATGTGACTAATTTTCTTTCAAATTAAAAGGAACTCAAATAAATTGCAAAAAGTTTAAAAATCAAAAAATGCCATTCCTGTCAGTAAAATTTTCCTGTATTTAGAGGAATTTAAGGGAAATGAGAAGAATTCGATAAAATTC
Source organism: Andricus coriarius (assembly GCA_932066315.1). NCBI lineage: Eukaryota > Metazoa > Arthropoda > Insecta > Hymenoptera > Cynipidae > Andricus > Andricus coriarius. Next base: position 6,023 of record CAKNWT010323570.1, read on the forward strand.
ATAAAAATTCAAGGTGAACTGAAAAGAAAATCAAGTGAATTTGAAAGAATTAATTGATTGTAGTAAGTTTAAAATGAGTTTCGAAAAATTTGAGGGAATTGAAAAGAATTTTATGAAATGCCTGATACTTCAAGATGAATTAAACAAAAACTTAAGGAAATCCATTGAATTAAGTAGAATGAAGTGAATTTAGACGAATTCAGATAAATTTAGAAAATTTAGGGGAATTAAAAAATGTAAAGAAATTCTGGATAAATTAATAATAATTCAGGGCCAAAATCCCTACAAAATCCCTCACTTCTTGTACACATATTCCTTAAAATGAATTAAAATATTACAAAAACTGGTGAAATTATATAAAATTTTATGACATTTCCTGAAATCCTGGAACATTTATTAAAATTCCTTAAAAGCTTTTAAAATCCCTTAAAATCATTGAAATTCTCCGGAATCTTCTAGAATCTCTTGAAAACTTTAAAACTCTTTTTAAAACATATCTTTCGAAATTTTAGGACATTTATTTCCGCCGCATACAATTTTTTAAATCATTTAAATCAATAAAATCCTTGAAAGTCCTTTGAAATTTTTTAAGTCTCTTTGAAAATTGGCCTTCTAATCCCCTCAAATTATTTGAAATTCCTTGTAATCTTTTAAAATACCCCAGAAATATTTTAAAAAATGTGAAATCCCAATAAAGTTCTCAAAGCAATTTAAAATTCCTGGGAATCTTTTTAAATGCCTTAAAATATTTTAAATCACTTAAAATCTTTTGAAATACCATTAAAATATTAAAGTCTATTACTAATTTTTTGGAATTTTTTAAAATGCCTTAAAATATTTTAAATACTTTGATATCTTTTAAAATCTGTCTTTTAAAAAAAGTTCGTCTAGGAACATGTTCTACACATTAAAAATTATTTAACTATTAATGCTTTTAATTCGAAATTAAATAATTGTACCATATAAAGGGATTCCATTTTGCGCACACAGAAATTGAAAATTATAACATTTATACGCTACTTATTTAAAAATTGACTAAAGTTACTATCTTACATATTATTAATTTTTGACCGTTTTCAATTTACAATTCATTAACCTTTATGGCTTTGAATTAAAAAATATCATACAGTTAGGCTGATTGAATGTGCATATTAATGAGAGAATTACGTTTAATCACAAAAATAATTAAAAAGTTAAGAATAACCATTGTTGTAAATACAGTTTGTAGCAAAATATTTTAATTTGACGTTATTTCTGGGCTGGATTTCCATTAATTTTCTGAATTGCTACAAATGTTACTAAAAATAATATATCTTGATAATATTTGGTCAAATATAACAATTTAAAATTTTATATACTATTTAGATAAACAAATTAAAAATTTTGGACAGTTACACGTAGGAAAAAAAAGGTTTCTAAATCAATATAGCTTGAGAATGAATAATAACACTGCAAGCTAAGATTCAATCAGTACAAATTCCTGCAATATGTGATAATCAATACTTAACTATGATAAATTGTTTATAAAAATATTTATTATTGCATCGTTATTAATATTTGTGACTAACTTAGACTTTCAACTTAATCTCAAGCTATTTGAATGACAAAAACGAATTCATTGTACTTGAACTTCCAAAATTTGGAATTTGCTCATCTAATTTGCTTATGAAAATATAAATTGTTATATTTCACCAAATATTATCAAACATATATTATTTTTAGGAATATTTGTAGAAATTCATGTATTTTGTTGAAAATTCGTATTTTTGGTTAATGATTAATTTTGTTAGTTTTTGGATGAATTTTTTTTTTTTTTTTAATAAAGATTCCTATTTTTAGGGTCTGTATAATCCCCCCCTATTTGAATAAAAAAGTAACGTAAGACGATAGGGTGGGGTAAAATCTTACTGTCCTTTAGTAATTATGCGTTCTCAACAAAAAATGTAATAGTTGGTATTTAAAAAAAAAAAAAATATTTTTATTCAAAAACAGCTGAATTGAATAAAAAAGTACCGATTTCCAATAAAAAAGTTAAATCCTCGATCAAAGCAGATGAATTTTCATCCAAAGCAGATGAATTTTCAACCAAACAGTTATTTGCATTTTTAATCAAAAGATAAGCTGTCCATAAAATAGTTGAATTTCCAACCATAGTTACATTTTCAACCAACAAGATTAGTTTTTACCAAAAGACATTAATTTTTAACTCAAGTACTTAAATTTTCAACCAAGGAGATAAATTTTCTGCTGCAAAAACGAAATTTCAACTAAATACATAAATTTCGAATAAAAAACATTTGTATTCAACCTACAAAAACGATTTTTTAACAAAATATGTAAATTTTCAAATACCTGTTTTAAATTCAGAAAAATATATTGAAAAGAAGAAAGATCTGTTGAAAAATTATTTTTTATATTGTTTATTTATTATTTGTTCATAACTAAAAAACCAGAGTAAAGTTAAAAATTTCCGAAAAAACCGCTACTTTCTAGCAATGATCTAAAACAAGATATTTATCAATAATACGTTTTTTTAAACAATAATGTTTGTTGATTCTTCTTTGCATTGTTATTAAACTAAAAAAAAAACATTAAAAAAATAAACTGTTGAAGTTTGTTGAATTCTTATCGATTTCTTCCATTTTTTGGAAAAATTGGTTAAAGTATAATTTTATAGATTTTAGGAAAGCGAACAATTTTGAAGCATAAACTGCTATTCATATTTTGCGTCGTTTCTAAAAAAAATAGATTTTAAATCGGTGCAATTTTATCTAAGAAAGATCCGAAAATATTTTAAATCCTTTAAAATCTTTTTAAATTTCATAAAATGTTTTGACACTTAAAAATTCCTTGAAATTTGTTAAAATACCCTAAAAAATTTTTTATTCTGTAAAATTTCAAATCTTTTAAAACTTTTGGAATCCCTTAAAAGTTTGAAAAATACCCTAAAATCTTTAAAAATCCTTTGAAATACCTTTAAATCATTTAAATCTATTACAAATTCTGTGAAATCTTTTAAAATGCCCTAAAATATTTCAAAAACTTCAATATCTTTCGAAATCCTTTGGAAATTTTTAAAAATACCCTAAAATCCTCGGGAATTCCTTCAAAATATTGAAATATATTAAGAATTCCTTGGAATCATTGAGAATACCCTAAAACATTTCAAATCCTTTGAAATCTTTCGTAACCCCTAGAAAGTTTAATCTTTGTAAAATTCCTTGGAATTTTTAAAAATATCCTACAATCTTTTGGAATCCCATCAAATTATTGAAATATATTACAAATTCCTTTGAATCTTTTAAAATATCTTAAAATATTTAAAATCCTTTGAAATCCCAAGAAATTAATTAAGTCAATTTAAAATCCCTTGGAATTTTTTTAAATACCTTAAAATATTTCAAATCCTATAACATCTTTTGAAATCCCTTGAAATGTTTTCAAGTTCTTCAAAGATGGCTTGCAATTTTTTAAAATACCCTAAAAACCTCAAGTTCCTAAAATTTTTACATTTTTTTAAACTTTTGGAATTCCTTGTAAGTTTTTAAAATACACTATCTTTAAAACGGGCAACAAAATTGCCTGACTTTTCCCTGATTTTCTGCTTTTTTCTGACATGCGGCGAACCTGAAAAAGAAATCTATAAAAATTGTCACCTATTTTTGAACCGGAATCAACAATCCAATGAAACGTGATGATTATTATATTTTAATAACGCAATTTTTAAATTAAAATATAAAATGAATAATAATACAAAATGTTTCTATTTTATATGATGTATAAAAAAATCTTTTAAAGCTACCGTTTTTGTTTAAATAACACATTTCGGGTGAAAAACGCAAGCATCACATAAAATAGTTCAAAATTTTTTTATTTTCTTTGAAAACCAATAACTTGTTATAAAGGTACCGATTTTAAAGTACCGATTTCATATGCATAACGTGGATATAATCTGAAGCAATACAAATGGAAAATTTTGTTCGAATTATAATTAATTTTGTTTAAAAATACCAACTAATTGTGTAAAACGCTAACGTCACCTAAAATTGTTAAAAAATTATGAATTTTTAAAAACTACTGATTTTTGTTTTAAAATTGAATTTCAAGTCTTCTTCAACACTTTATGATTTTATATAAAAATTCCTTTTTAAAAATACTAATTTGGATGCTGATGATTTCAAAAAATATTTTTTGTTTAAAATAACCGATTTCTGGTGAAAAACCCTAACCTACCTCATTGTTGTTCAATTATTGTGAATATACTTTTAAATTTAATTATTTTTTGATTAAAAATGTCAATTTTAAGTAAAAAACACTTACATAACCTAAAATTATTCCAAAATTGTAAATCTTCGTTAAAATCTATAGATTTTAAAGAAGATCTGTATATATGCAGGTTTTATATGCAGTAAAAAAGGACGTAAAAAATTACGTACAAAAGGACGTAAAAAAGTATGTAAAAAAGGACGTAGAAAATACGTCATTTTGTATCCCAATTCCAGACGTCCTTTGGTACGTCCTTTGGTACGCCGTTTGGTACGTCGTTTTTTAAGTATTTTTTTACATCCTTTCATACGTGACTTTTTACGTTCTTTTGTACGTCCAGTCTTTCAAGTGGGAATTTAACTTTTTTGTTTAAAATAACCGATTTCCGGTGAAAAACGTTAAAATAACCTTAAAACTGTTCAAGAATTAAAAGTCTTCAAATTATGAAAACTTTGGTTTTAAAATGTCGCAATGCTAATTTCCGATGAAAAAAATGAACAGAACTTACAATTTTTAGAAATTTTAATTCTTTGAAAAAATATAATTTTACATTAAAATTCTTTTAAAAAATACTAATTCTCAGCGAAAAGCACTAATGTAAAACATGTATGTTATTTTAAATAATTTATTAGATAATTTAAAAGTTTTAATTTAAGCGCGCAATCTCGATTCGCATAATGTTTTTTATGATTTTCCTTATTAAAAAGGACTATTTATAAATTTAATTATTAAAATGTCAAATTTCAGGTATAAAACAATTTTAAGTAAGGACAAACCAAATAGGTTTTCAACAACAATGATTGCGAGATTTTCGAAATATATCCTGAAAGATATCCTTTTTTAGATATGAATATTATTATTAATGAATTACGTATATAAATCGTTAAAAATAGTATTTACAGGTTTCCCACGTCTGAAATTTGAGGTTAGCTTGACGCGACCGTAATCGCACACGGGCTACTGCGAATGCGCATGCGCGCAGGACGATTATGGGGCCATAATATTCTCGGGGTATTATAGACTCATTATTGTATTGCGCACATGCGCATTCGCTCTCACTCCTCCTGTTGTATAAACAGCTACTTTCAGAACTAAAAAAAAAGCTGTTAAAATGCTTAAATCATGCCTGCGTTGCATAAAATATATAATATAGCCGAATCATTAAGAATGTTGGAACTCTTAATATGGCGCTAATGATATAGGATTAATTTTGACAGAGGTTTGAAATTTATATTTGATTTAACAGTTTAGCTTACAATTAAAGAGACTATAAAGACCTACTTGAAATTGAAATACGTAGAGTTAATAGCAGAACTAGTTTTTAAACTTTTGTAATTTTTTAAAACTTGGATAAAAAATAATTGCATTTCTCAGTCTTTCTAATGTCACACGGCTAATTCAAATATACGAAGATCCTTGAATCGATTGGCTGTTTCGAAAATAAAAATTACTTTAATCAAATATATTTTAGTTTAATTGATTTGATTTTAAAGAATTTTTCTGCTTGAATTACACATTTTTTCCCGTGTACGCTGTTTAAAATTTTCGGAAAAAATCGACATATTTAGGATACTAATGTTACTGAAATGTACGAAATTAGGTTGCATATTGTACGTACTTATTGAATCACAGATGCAGAACATGTCGTTTGTATTAACTTAAAAAAATTGTTAATCCCTTGACATTTTTAGTTACAATAACTGAAAAATCCTAAACTATAATACAAAGTTCTGAAATGTGTGACCGTTGCTGAAATTTCAGTTCCTGATCAGGAAAATTTAGAAACGGTTTCTAGATAAAACTTTAGTGACGCGTCTCTGAAAATTCGTACAGAAATTCCTTGAAGTGTAGGATATTTAAGTTATATCATTTCCGAAAAAAAGTGATAAACCTAATTTAGTTATTTCGTATCATATAATAAAACAGGACAGGCTGTTAATGAAAAGCTGTTAAAGATAATAATGAATAGTGATTCTCATTTTATCTCTATTTCGGACTAAAATACGACGCACTGGATAGTAATTTATTTGGATTAAATAAAGTCTTCTCATTCAAGATTTACAGCACACAAATCGTAAAACTCGCTTTAAAGATTAGAAAATTAATGGGAAATTTACTAGAAAATAAATTTAATGGAAACGAACATTTATGAGCTTTAGAAAATAGAACTCGTGGGATATTCATTTAACTTTTGACTTGATCACAACAAATCAGGAATGGTAACAAGTTTCAGGCTTCATTGTCAGTTTATCGTCACGCAGGTGTGTTTTTTTTAATGTGGTAGACAGTTTGTGGTTAACTATTTATAGAAATTGCGTAGCTGTTCTGTTTTAACGTGACAGGCTATTACGTAAAGTATACCCTGTTACTTACACCGGTAGGTTTAATATTTCCAGTGAGACTCAATCCCCTTAAAAATCCAATAGAGCTGGCACATGACTGGAAGCTTCATTTACTGGATTTGCTCTTAATCTGGGTCACTTACCTTCGCTACAATTATTGTTAGTGGCAGAAAGGACGATAATAATACACACACTATTGATTATTGAAGATGAAACTTTTATTAGTAAAAGGTTTTTTTAAAAGGTCGTCAAAGCTTAATACAGACTACAAAAATAAATGGTTTTAATGAGACATTTTTCAATGAGGTGATGCAATAAAAACGAGTATTTCATTGAAGGTTTTCATAAATGGAAATAAAAATATAACGGTATATAATCAATGTTTGCAAATATATTCTTACGATCGAATCAGTGTTTGCCAGTAACGCGTTACTTATACAAAATTTGTTAATGGTATTTATACTAATTTGCATGTCATGATAACCAATCATGAGACCAAAAAACAAATTTGTCACTAAGAACTTCTAATAGTGTGAAAATGTTTTTTCATACAGAAGAAAACAACTCAAAATATTTTAAAATCTGAGAAGATCTTTTACCTCCGATTAGGATAGATATTTTTTTACGTTCAAAAACTAAAAAAAAATTATTTGTATTAACAATTTGTATTATTTTTTATTCTTTCTTTATCATTTTTCTGGTTAAAACACGGTGTCTAGCGTTTCTTTAACAAAAAATTCAAGGACTTTTCCAGGTTTTCCAGGACAAAAAAGTTCATTTTTCCAGGTACCTTTTTTTAACAGTGAAAAAATACAAAATCAAAATATCCCGAAAATTCCAATCCAATAATTTGTTTCTGTTGATATAATCAAACTGAGTTCAATTCCGCATGTAATAAAAATTCTTTTATTAGAGTTGGTTGAAATTGACAGGGTTATCAAATTTTAGGCTAATTTACGTTTATTTTTCAATGAAATAATTAAAATTTTAACGTAAGAAATGAATTTTCAACCAGAACCCTTAATTTTCTACTAAAAAAGTCGAATTTCCAACGAAATACTTGAATTTTTAAATAAAAAATATGCCCGCTGCGCGGGCACATTCTCATTGCGCGCTGCGCGCGCGGCTCTCTTCGCTCGCAAGTTTGAGCGCGCCTAGGGCGCGCGACTGTTGGTTCTCGCGCTTCGCGCTCGAGAATGTATTCATCTCGCGCTTCGCGCTCGATAATAATGTATTCATCTCGCGCTTTGCGCTCGATAATAATGTATTTACCTCGCGCTACGCGCTCGGTCTTTGTATTTTCCACACATTTGTGCACAGACCTTTTAAAATTAAACGTTAAAGCTTTAACAACTGTAATTTGATGATTGTGAATTCTCTTTTGTTAAAGCTCCTTCGGCTTTAACGAACAGATTCTTATC
>CAKNWT010323574.1:0-10507 GCA_932066315.1 Andricus coriarius
TAAGAACGTTCTTAGGACATTAATGTTTTTGTGCCCACTGGGTAGGTGCTTAAATCACATCTTGCTCGGGGAAGTAGGGTGAAGAACTGAAATTCGAGATACCCGAGTCATTTTTTAAGGTACTACAGTATTAATGGTAGAACCTATAGTGCTCTAGGTGTATAAGTCACACCATCCTCGGGGAAGTAGGGTTCAGCACTAAAATTTGAGATATCCCGGTGGTTTTTTAAGGTCTAACTGTTGTAATGGTGAAACCTAGTAGTCTTGGTGCCTAGATTACATGTTCCTCGGGGTGTTAGGGTTAAGAATTGCAATTTGTGATACCCGGGTGTTTTTCTAAGGTCTTACTGTTTTTATGGTTAAACCTATTAGTCTAGGTGTTTAACTTACGCCTCCCTCAAGGAAGCAGGGATAAGAACTGAAATCTGAGATACCCGGGTGTCTTATAAGGTCTTACTGTTTTAATGGTTAAGCCTATTAGTGTAGGTTTTTCAATCACAACTTCCTCGGGGAAGTAGGGTTAAGAACTGAAATTTGAGATACCCGCGTGGTTTTTCAAGGTCTTACTGTTTTAATGGTTAAACCTAGTAGTCTAGGTGTTTAAATCACATCTTCCTCGGGGAAGTAGGGCTAAGAACAGAAATTTGAGATACCCGCGTGGTTTTTCAAGACCCTACTCTTTTAAGAGTTAAACATATAAGTTTAGGTGCTTAAATCACATCTTCCTCGGGGAAGTAGGGCTAAGAACAGAATTTTGGGATACCCGGGTGTTTTTTCAAGACCCTACTCTTTTAAGAGTTAAACATATAAGTTTAGGTGTTTAAATCACATCTTTCTCGGGAAAGTAGGGTTAAGAACTGAAATTTAAGATACCCGGGTGGCTTCTAAGGTCTTACTGTTTTAGTGTTTAAACCTATCAGTGTAGGTTTTTAAATGACGTCTTCTTTGGGGAGGTAGGTATAAGAACGGAAATTTGAGATAACTGGGTGTTTTTTCAAGACCCTACTGTCTTAAGGGTTAAACATATTAGTTTAGGTGTTTTGAATCACATCTTTTTGGGGAGGTAGGGTTAAGAACGGAAATTTGAGACAGCCGGGTGGTTTTTTAAGATCTTACTGCTTTAATGGTTAAACCTATGAGTGTAGTTTTTTAAATCACGTCTTCTTTGGGGAGGTAGGTATAAAAACTGAACTTTGAGATACCTGGGTGTTTTTTCAAGACCCTACTATTTTAAGGGTTAAACATATAAGTTTAGGTGTTTAAATCACATCTTTCTGGGGGAAGTAGGGTCAAGAACTGAAACTTGAGATACCCGGGTGGTTTTTCAAGGTCTTACTGTTTGAATGGTGAAACTTATAGTAGTCTAGGTGCTAAGATCACATCTTCCTCATGGAAGTAGGGTAAAGAACTGAAGGTTAAGATACCCGGGTGGTTTTTCAAGGTCTTACTGTTTTATTGGTGAAACCTATAGTAGTCTAGGTGTTACAATAACATCTTGCTTGGGGGATTAGGGTCAAGAACAGAAATTTGAGATACCCGGGTGGTTTTCTAAGGTTTTACTGTTTTGGTGGTCAAATCTAGTAGTCTAGGTGCCCAAATCACGTCTTGCTCGGGGGACTAGGGTTAAGAACTGAAATTTGAGATACTTTGCCGGTTTTTCAAGGTCTTGCTGTATTAATGGTGAAATCTTTAGTAGTCTAGGTTATTAAATCACATCTTCCTCGGAGAAGTAGTGTTAAGAACTGAAATTTGAGATATCCGTGTCATTTTTTAAGGTCTTACAGTATTAATGGTGGAACCTATAGTACTTTAGATGTTTAAATCACATCTTCCTCGGGGAAGTAGGCTTAGGAACTGAATTTTGAGATACCCGGGTGTTTTTCTAAGGTCTCACTGTTTTCATGGTTAGACCTATTAGTCAAGGTGCATAAATCACATCTTCCTCGGGAAAGTAGGGGAAAAAACTCAGATTTGAGATACCTGGGTCGTTTTTTAAGGTCTTACTGTTTTAATGCTGAAACCTATAGTAGTCTAGGTGTTTATATTACATCTTCCTCGGGGAATTAGGTTTAAGAGCTGAAATTTCAGATACGTGGGTATTTTCTTAAGGTCTTACTGTTTAATGGGTAATACTAGTAGTCTATGTGCTTAAATCACATCTTCCTCGGAGAAGTAGGGCTAACAACTGAAATTTGAGATACCCGGGTGGTTTTTTAAGGTCTTACGGTTTGATGGTGGAACCTATAATACTCTAGGTGTTTAAATGATATCTTCCTCGGGGAAATAGGTTTAAGAACTGAAATTTGAGATACCCGGGTGGTTCCTCAATGTCTTACTGTTTTAGTGGTTAAACCTATTAGTCTACGTGTTTAAATCACACGTTCCTGGGGGAAGTAGGGTGAAGACCTGAAATTTGACACTCCCGGGTGGTTTTTAAGGTCTCACTGTTTTAATGGTCAAACCTAGTAGTCTAGGTGCTTAAGTCACATCTTTCGCGGGGAATTAGGGTTAAGACCTGAAATTGGACATACCCGGATATTTTCTTAAGGCCTTACTGTTTAATGGGTAATACTAGTAGTCTAGGTGCTTAAATCACATCTTCCTCAGGGGAGTAGGGTTAAGAACTGAAATTTGATACATCTGGTTCGTTTTCTAAGCCCTTACTGTTTTAATGGTTAAGCCTAGTAGTCTAGGTGCTTAAGTCACATCTTCCTCGGGGAACTAGGGTTAATAACTGAAATTTGAAATACCGGGGGGGGTTTTTTAAGGTCTCACTGTTTTAATGGTTAAACCCAGTAGCCTAGGCACTTAAGTCACATCTTCCTCGGGGAAGTAGGTTTAAGAACTGCAATTTGAGATACCGGGGTCATTTTTTAACGTCCTAAAGGTTTAATGGTGGAACCTATAGTACTCTGGGTGATGAAATCACATCTTCCCCGGGGAAGTAGGGATAAGAACTGAAATTTCAGATACCCGGCTCATTTTTTAAGGTCCTACAGTTTTAATGGTGGAACCTATAGTACTCTAGGTGTTTAAATCACATCTTCCTCAAGCAAGTAGGGTTAAGATATGAAATTTGAGACACCCGGGTGGTTTTTTAAGGTCTCACTATTTTAATGGTTAAACCTAGTAGTCTGGGAGCTTAAGTCACATCTTCCTCGGAGAATCAGGGTTAAGAACAGAAATTTGAGATATCCGGGTTTTTTCTTAAAGTCTTACTGATTAGTGGTTAATACTAGTAGTCTAGGCGCTTAAATCACATCCTCCTCGGGAAAGGAGGGCTAAGAACTGAAACTTGAGATACCCAGGTGGTTCCTCAAGGTCTCACTGTTTTAATAGTTAAACTTAGTAGCCTAGGTGCTTAAGTCAAATCTTCCTCGGGGAAGTAGGGTTCAGAACTGAAATTTGAGATACCCAAGTGGTTTATTAAGGTCTTACTGTTTTAATGGTTAAACGTAGTAGTCTAGGTGTTTAAATCACATGTTCCTCGGGGAAGTAGGTTTAAGAACTGAAGTTTGAGATACACGGGTTGTTTTTCAATGTCTTGCTGTTTTAATTGTTAAATCTATAAGTGTAGGTTTTTAAATCACGTCTTCCTCGGGGAGGCAGGATTAAGTACTCAAATTTGATATACCTGGGTGGTTTTTCAAGACCATACTGTTTTAATGGTTAAACATATTAGTTCAGGTGGTTAAATCACATTTTCCTCGGAGAAGTAGGGTTAAGAAGCGAAATTTCAGATACCCGGGTTGTTTTTCAATGTCTTGCTGTTTTGATGGTTAAACCTATTACTCTAGCTGTTTAACTTACGCCTCCCTCAAGGAAGCAGGGATAAGAACTGAAATCTGAGACACCCGGGTGATTTTTTAATGTCTGACTGTTTTAATGGTTAAACCTGGTAGTCACAGTGTTTAAATCACATCTTGCTCGGGGAACTGGGGCTAAGAACTGAAATTTGTGATACCCGGGTGGTTTTTCAAGGTCTTAGTGTTTAAATGATGAAACCTATTAGTCTAGGTGTTTAACTCTCATCTTACTTGGGGAAGTAGGGTTAAGAACTGAAATCTGAGACACGCGGGTGGTTTTTTAATGTCTCACTGTTTTAATGGTTAAACCCAGTAGACTATGTGCTTAGGTCACATCTTGCTCGGGAAAGTAGGGTTAAGAACTGAAATCTGAGACACCCGGGTGGTTTTTTAATGTCTCACTGTTTGAATGGTTAACCTATTAGTGTAGGTGTTTAAATCACGTCTTGCTCGGGAAGTTGGGCTAAGATCTGAAATTTGAGATACCCGGGTGGTTTTTTAAGGTCTAATGGTTTTAGTGGGTAAACCTAGTAGTCTAGGTGTTTAAATCACATCTTCCTCGGGGGATCAGGTTTAAGAACTAAAATTTGAGATACCCGGGTGGTTTTTTAAGGTCTTACTATTTTAATGGTGAAACTTAATGTAGTCTAGGTGTTTAAATCACATCTCCCTAGGGGAGGTAGGATTATGAAATAAAATTTGAGATACCCGGGTGGTTTTTCAAGGTCTGAAAGTTTCAATGGTTAACCTTAGAAGTCTAGGTGCATAATTCACATCTTCCTCGAGGAAGCAGGATTAAGAACTGAAATTTGAGATATCCGGGTCATTTTTTAAGGTCTTACAGTATTAATGATGGAACCTATAGTACTCCACGTGTTTGAATCACATCCTCCTCGGGGAAGTAGTGTTAAGAACTGAAATTGGAGACACGTGGGTGGTTTTTCTAGGTCTTACTGATTTAATGGTTAAACCTAGTAGTCTAGGTGCTTAACTCACATCTTCCTCGGGCAAGTAGGGTTAAGAACTGAAATTTGAGGTACCCGAGTGGTTTTTCAAGGTCTTACTGTTTTAATGGGTAAACCTATTATTCTAGGTGGTTAATTCACATCTTTCTCATGGAAGTTGGGTTAAGAACTGATATTTGTGATACCTGGGTGGTTTTTCCTGGTCTTACTGTTTTAATGGTTTAACATATTAGTCTGGGTGCTTAAATTACATCTTCCTCGGGGAAGAAGGGTTAAAAACTGTAATTTGAGATATCCGGGTGTTTTTTTAAGGTCCTACAGTTTTGATGGTTAAACATATTAGTCTAGGTGCTTTAATCACATCTTCGTCGGGGAAGTAGGTTTAAAAACTGAAATTTGAGATACCTGGGTGGTTTTGCAAGGTCATACTATTTTAATGGTTAAACATATTAGTCTAAGTGCTTAAATCGCATCTTTCTCGGGAAAGGAGGGTTAAGGCCTGAAATTTGAGACACTTGGGTGGTTTTTAAAGGTCTCACTGTTCTAATGGTTAAACCTAGTAGTCTAGGTGTATAAATCACATTTACCTCGGGGATGTAGGTTTAAGAACGGAAATTTGAGATACCCGGGTGTTTTTTTAAGTTCTTACTGTTCAATGGTTAAACCTAGTACTCTAGGTGTTTAAATCTCATCTTCCTCGGGGAAGTACGGTTAAGAACTGAAATTTGGGATACCTTGGTGGTTTTTTGAAGTCTCACTGTTTTATTGGTTAAACCTGGTAGTCTAGGTGTTTAAATAACATGTTCCAAGGGGAAGTAGGTTTAAGGTCTACAATTTGAAACACCCGGGTGGTTTTTTAAGGTCTCACTATTTTAATGGGTAAACCTAGAAGGCTAGGTGCTCAAGTCACATCTTCCTCGGGGAATTAGGGTGTTTTGAATTAGTGACGAACTGGCGTGGGGTAGTGAAGGAATCATGTTCAGTCATGTTGAAGTCAACGGAAAGAAACTAGGCAACTTCTCACCGTGATCCTGCTTGTCAAAATACCTTGTATCGATTCAGTTCAAGGATACGAGTCCTCGATCCTTCGAGTGACACTCCCTTAGTATCCAAAAAAGGTTTTGGATGTTGTTGAAAAATTGGCACAGATGTAGCCTCCGGATGCTACGACCGTGATCGATCACGACGCGACCGGAGGTGATTCGACATCAGACTCGTCGCTTCCTTTAACGGCGGAAGACGATCGAGTCGGGAATTCACTGAATAACTATTAAAGCTTAAAGAGCCACTAACTTTATTCACAAAACTTAAAGAAACTTAATACCTGTGTTCACATGAAGACGCACGATTGATTTCTTGTCGTTGCAACGACCGAGGATTAGCCACACCAGCCTGCGCCTTGATAGGAACTGACTCTCTCTGAGGAGGGAGCCCGGCAGTCCCCCACCAAGGCACCGTCAAGCGACAACATGAGTCACCACACAAGCCAAAAGGTAGCCCCCAAAACTCATAAACAGAAAAGGAATCTCGAACGAGAAGAAGCATTGGGAGGATGCCATGCGATGATCAACGAAGGTCGAAGGTCAATCAAGAGGATACAAGAACATCAAATAAATTATTAACATTACGCCCGCCTCGTTCACCGATCGAAATAAATTCCACGTTCGAAGCTCAAGAGTTTAGTGCCGCCCGCCATGGCGCACACAATGAATTTCCGTGTATAAGGAAAACTTTAGTTCCGCCCGCCATGGAGCACAATTGGCCGTATAGAGCCAGCGCAAGACTGGGAATCAGCTCAATTTGACGATGGGACGATTGTAGGTTCTAATGGAAGTTTTAACCGTGGCAGATCGCACATGTCCTTCGTGTCCGGGACTAAGATTGGTTACGCGTCCTAAAAGCCATGTCCTGCATCGAAGTAGGGGAGGGTCGGCTGTCGACTGTCTCGTGTCCATTTTGATTATTACGTTTCGGCACAGTGCATTCATTTATTTCGTGGCATTACGTCTGAATTTTCCTTTGTAGGTATGTAGGGTCAAAAAAATTTAAAAAGCAGTTCGCTGGATTGGCGACAGAACTCGGCCAACGGGAAGGATCATCTGTTTGAACAAAACCGAAGACGCTTCGTGAGCCCGGCCAAGCGTAGCTGACCGCATGAAAGAGTTCCGATTCCTCGCGTACGGAATCAATCAATAGAACCATAAGCATCGGAGCACATGTTTCTAGTTTAGGGATAAAATCATGTTTGCTGGTATCCCAAAAAACGTGGAATACTATTCTATTTTTATTACCCTAATCTCAGCAGAGACTCTTCCAAGGTGTGGATACAGGCCTGTCGAAAAGCGAGGCGTACGATGTATCTGCCCGTATTGTCGCGTCTAAGTCCGTCCGTAAAAGCTCGCTCACTTTCCTGATCCTCGAGAGAAATCAACGATTTGATACTACTACCCTGATACTACTACCCTGATACTACTACCCTGAGACTACTACCCTGATACTACTACACAGAAGCGATTCAGCAGGCTAGCAAGGTTGTCCCCTTGGCGAAGACTTAACGTCAGTACGTTTCCGGAATGGCCCGATTCATCTGAAGGTGTAGAGGATCCGACCGGACCAATCATAAACCGCCTGGAAACGAATCGAAGGGCGACGGGAGCCTTTTGCGATCCTTAACGATTAGTATCTAGAAGAGGTGAGCCGTAAATGAACGCCTAAGAGTACATCGATGGGTTAGGGTACAATGAACTTTAGATCGACCAAGGGAAGCTCCCGAATCTAATGCTAATCCCTATCCGCAACTTTCTCCGATGGAGTGGTCACACGAAGATCGCCTGTTCTGGTAAACCAAGATGTAAATGAATCCACGGAACAAAGGGCTGGTCTCAGAGCCAGGGTCGAGGAGGGCTTGTTCGAAATTGGTATTTATCCGAGGACTTTACAGCGGCTTGTGCTATAGCAAGTAGAATTTGTCAGAAAGAGGCCGAATAATCGGATTCCGAATACAACAGAACTTCATTAGTGGTTGAGGGAGCCGAGTCTTCAGTCGAAGGCCTTTTACGAGTCATGACTTCATGAATTGTGATATAATGCTGTTTATAGCATAGACGATAGCAAGTCTTCGAAGGGCAGTTACGACTCCCATGTCCCATCTTGTTACAATCAAAGCATGAACGTAGTCAAATTGCAGTTTGATGCCTATCAGCAGCATTAAGCCTATGCCACTTTTGAAAATGACCGATGAAGTGGTTTGGGTTACATGCAGCACAAGAGGGATTGACAAAGGTAGTTAAGACCCGCGACTTCATTTTTAGAGCCTAGCGAAGCGTTCTAGGTTGACGCGGTGGACCTGCCGCTGGATTCGTTCATTAGCGTATGTAACGTTGCGGCAGACCCAATTGCTCGAATCCGCTCTTGTAGGAACACTTGAATTTCATAAATGTGAGAAGATGATTCTTTGTATGTATGATCGAAGTTGCCAATAACAATTTTCTCTTCAAAGGTCCATGACTCTCATGATGAGACATGTGCACGAATTTGCATGAATTGAGCAACGCTTGCAGATCTGCAACCAATCTCAATGACAAAACAGAACCCCAATCAGGGATTTCATTTTGCAGACATAGAACGACAGAAAATGAGAAGACAAGAAAGAGAGTTCGAGCCTCCATTGCAATGTAGGGACCTCGGAAAAAGTCCAAAGTTAGCTTGTCAAACTTTAATTAAGATTCAGGCAAAGATAAATAACAAAACAACAAGATAAAATACATAACCTGCCATGGAGAATAAGTCAGTCATGCCTGAGAGCATGTTTTACAGTATTTGCAATGCTGCAACAAATCAAAAATCAATATGTCCGTCATACCTGAGAGCCTGTCTCGAGGCGTTTGCAATTTTGCAAACAATCAACCATTAATATGTCTATCATGCTTGAGAGCCCGTCTCGAAGTGTTTGCAATGTTTCAAACAATCACAATATATGCAGTAATATATGGAAAAGTTCAAAGTTAGCTTGTAAAACTTTAACTAAGATTTAGGCAAAGATAAATAACAAAACAACAAGATAAAATACATAAGTTGTCATGGGAAATAAATCAGTCGTGCCTGAGAGTCTGTTTCACAGCGCTTGCAATGTTTCAAAAAATCAACAATCAGTATGTCTGTGATGCTTGAGAGCCCGTCTCGAAGCGTTTGCAATGTTGTAAACAATCACAATACATGTTGTAATATATGGAAAGATTCAAAGTTAGCTTGTCAAACTTTAATTAAGATTTAGGCAAAGATAAATAACAAAAAAACAATAAGATAAAATACATAAGCCGTCATGGGAAATAAGTCAGTCATGCCTCAGAGTCTGTTTCACAATGCTTGCAATGTTTCAAAAAATCAACAATCAATATGTCTGTCATGCTTAAGAGCCCGTCTCGAAGCGTTTGCAATAGTGCAAACAATCACACAGATAGTAAGTCAGTTTGTCATGCCTGAGACTGTCTCGAGGCGGTCACAAGGTTGCGAAACATCAACCATCAATATGTCTGTCATGCTTGAGAGCCCGTCTGGAAGCGTTTGCAATGGTGCAAACAATCACACAGTCAGTCAGTCAGTTTGTCATGCCTGAGCCTTTCTCGAGGCGGTCACAATGTTGCGAAACATCAACCATCAACATGTCTATCATACCTGTGAGCCTGCCTCGAGGCATTCACAATGCTGCTAACAATCCATCATCGATATGTCTGTAATGCTTGAGAGCCCGCCTCGAAGCGTTTGCAATGGTGCAAACAATCACACAGGCAATAAGTTAGTTTGTCATGCCTGAGCCTGTCGCGAGGCGGTCACAAGGTTGCAAAACATCAACCATCAACATATCTGTCATGCCTGAGAGCCTGTCTCGAGGCGGTCACAATGTTGCGAATCATCAACCAACAACATGTCTATCATGCTTGAGAGCCCGTCTCGAAGCGTTTGCAATGTTGCAAACAATCACCGTCAGTAAGTCAGATCGTCATGCCTGAGCCTGTCTCAAGGCGTTTGCAATGTTGCCAACAGTCCATTGCCAACTTTATCAATTCAACTACCAAGAACTTGAAGGATGTGTTTTAAACGTAAGTTAAATATAAATCTTGAGGAGGGCTGTTCTATTCGTTCGAAACAATAAACAAAATTGATGTCTATGAAAATAACTATAAAAATCCTCAGAATAATTAATTACTCAGAACCTGGTTGATTTTTTATGGTCTTGCTGTTTTAGTGGTTAAGCCTAGTAGTTTAGGTGCTTAAATCACACCTTCTTCTTGGAAGTGGGGTTAAAAATTGAAATTTGAGATCTTGCTGATTTAATGGGTAAACCTATTAGGCTAGGTGACTAAATCACATCTTCCTCGGGGAAGCAGGGTTAGGAACTGATATTTGTGATACCCGGGTTCTTTTTCAAGGTCTTACTGTTTTAATGGTTAAACCTAGTAGTCTAGGTGCCTAAATCGCATCGTCCTGGGGGAAGTAGGGTTAGAAACTGAAATTTGTGATACCCGGGTCGTTTTTTAAGGTCTTACAGTTTTAATTGTGAAACCTATAAGTATAGGTTATTAAGTCACATCCTCCTCGTGGAAGTAGGTTTAAGAACTAAAATTTGTGATACGCGGGTGTTTTTCTAAGGTCTTACTGTTTTAATGGTTAAACCTAGTAGTCTAGAGGCTTTAATCACATTTTCCTCGGGGAAGTAGGTTTAAGAACTGAAATTTG
>CAKNWT010323578.1:0-12164 GCA_932066315.1 Andricus coriarius
CTGTTGCAATTACGAGATGACCATTTAACGTAAATTTTAACGTATTATTATGATTGCAACAGTTTACATATTTATTTTGCTTCTCTTAATAATTATAATGCCATATTATTTTCACATTACTTTACCATTACTTTACCATTACGCTGCAGAGTAATGTTTGCATTCGGCCGGTCCGCCAGGGTAAGCAAAAGGTTTCTTTCATTCAAACAAAATATATATTTAAATAAAAAATATATGGTCAACCAAAAAATTTGTTTGAATCAAACATATGTATGTTTGACTGTATAACGAAGAAATAATATGTTTGATTCAAACATAATATATTTGATTTAAACAGATCTTTTTCTCAGTGTACTTCTTGACAGCAAGAGACATTTCCGTGAATTTTTCGCAAATTTTTTCGTGCGAAATTCGCCATGAAAAAAATTGCAAAAACTTGTGCACGCAAAATTCTTATTAAAAAAATCCATTAACAAAGTCGAGTTTTTCACCATCGATGAGTCCCTCAAATACGCGTATATTCTAATTGTTTCAGATTTTTAAACAATGTGGACGATACTTAACAATAATATTATATTTATTTACATATTATATTATGTATATGTTTGAAAAATTATCATTATATATTGTTATTATGTATTATTAATATTGTATTAAACTATATTATTATATTATCTAAGCTACGAAAACGGGCACTCGCAGATTTTTGGGAGCATTGAAATCAGACCTGATGACTGCAACCCGGCATGCACACTTAGCTAGCGTGTTGCATTTTACAGGCGCAAAAACAGTCCATTTTCAATTTAAAAAAACACATTTTTCGAAAAAAGCTCTATGTTTTGGACGGTATAATTGCCCACAGATAATGTGGTTAAAATATTACATTGAACACTGCATTCTTGTAGACGTATCATGGATCTGGCGAAACCATCGAAACCACGGAATTGGACAATTATCGTTATTTTCAAGTATCGTCCACATTGTTTAAAAATCTAGACAAAATTAGTATATACGCATCTTTAAGGGAATCATCGATGGTGAAAAACTCGACTTTGTTAATTACGTAATGTTTGCGTTCGGCCGGTCCGCCAGGGATAAGTTAAAATTTTTTTTCTGTTAAATTAATTCCAGATTTTGTTCGATTTAAATATTTTTTAATTTTGATTTAAAAAAAGAATTTGCTGCTTTGAATAAAATTATTTGCTTGTTTCAATATCAAACGTTTTGTTAAAGCGGGTATTTCGAGAATGTTTTCTGCTACAGTAAGAGACGCCGCAATAGGTTAGAGGACACTCTGAGAATTCAAACACTCAAAATAAAGCCTTGAATCTTTTTAATAGGGTTCAAAATATAGCAAGAAGATAACTTGTCTTCAAATTGTCACTAAATCGCTGGGTAGTTCCCAGGTTTCGAGCAATTTTCGCAATACAAATACTTCCATTTCTCTTACAGATGTTTGATGTTACGCGAAAATAAAACTGGGACGGTCTGAAATTGGTGGAAAAGCAACCCTTTTCCAGCTTGCCTAATGAAACTTTGAAATTTCAAGGCTTCGCTTAGGTATAGCCCTCAGGTATCCCTTCTCTTCAGCGTACACATTGCGAGCAAACACGCTGATACATTCAACGATTCACCACAATTTTAATGTCTAAAGCTAAGTGGCGCTGCAGCGTCCCGAAAGTGACGCGGATGCACGAAGAACTATTATTTGTTTAAATCAAATAAATACGTTCTTTAATTTAACTATGAGACGTTCAAACAAAATTATTGCTTGACTTAATGAAATCGTTTATTTGAATGAAATAAATAATTTGTTTTATTTAATGAGTTTTAATATCTTCCATATACTGAAATTAAATAAATGTTTTGTTAATTGAAATAAAGAAGGTGTGTTGAATCAAAAAAATGTATTCAAACAAATCTTTTTGTTTGAATAAAAAAAATCGTTTTCTCAGTGTACTGTGCATTTTTTCAGAGTTTTCCGATGATTAGTTTACCTATAAAAATTGCGAAAAACGAAATTCACATAATCAACTATTACTCATCCAAAATGGCGGCGATCGGGCTGAAGATTGACAAAAAACAATCTTCATCAAGTTGCGGGCCGTTTTTGTATGGAAACCTGGAGAGACCCTTTAGTGTGTATTTTACTCTCACGAATTCAGTGGCATTGACCAATGTTGAAGCGTTTAAGTGCTGACGCATTGAAATACCGTCTTCTCGAATTTACAAGCATTGACACACTTATCCAATGCGTTATTGACGCCCAGTGGGATTTGCGGGGTAATTTAGTTTTTTCAATTCAATTGGTATCAATATTTTCTTTTTTGCTGGGACATCATTTAGAGACAAAGAACTCCTCATTTCGAAGCCAGTGTTGTGAAAAATGTGTTAATTTCTTATGTTAGATTTTGCTGATTACTGGTCAAATAATTTCCTGGAGAAAAGAGAAAAAATCTGCCACAGCACGGATTTTTACAGGGAACGCCACCATTCATGAGTGGAGCTTAGCACAGCAGAAAGTTTCTCGTTTCTCCTTTTAATTATTTGACCAGTAATCGGCAAAATCTAATATCAGAAATTAATTAATTAATTACGCTGGTCGAAAAAATAACATCAATACTGTAAATTATAATCGGATTCGGTGAACTTATTCAGATTCGAATTATTCACTAAGAATGAATAGGATACAAGGATGCAGACCCGCGTCATCCTGTGGATATAGGAGAAACAATAAACTTTCTGCTGTGTCCTTGGTGCCGTAATTGGTTAACGCTCCACTCGTGAATAGTAGCGTTCCCGATTCAAATCCGGGCCATGGCAGGTTTTTTCTCGTTTCTCCAGAAAATTATTTCACCTGTAATCGGCAAAATCTAATATTAGAAATTAATAAAAATTAATTTGGTTCAATCAGTCAACGTTTTTGATTGAATCGTGTTGTTGAGTTTATAAAATATTTTATTGATTCAACAAACATTTTTGGTTATATCTACCAAATAATCTAAGAGAGCGTTTTACTAGAATTAAGAAAAATCTTTGGTTAATTCAACCAAAATATCTTATTAAAAGCATCTTAAAAGTGACGGAAGCTTGCGAACTTGGTACGATCGCGTACTGCCATTCAACGTGACAGTCCACGTCCGTGTACATGAAATAATGATAAAAAAACTGTACATATTTTCGATGATTTGAGTTGAACAAGTGCGTGATTCAGAAACGAAGAACACGAATAGGAGTCAGGGAAACACTCCATGACTGTCTGCGAGAATTCGCAGAGGCGCGTTCAGTGAAAAATGCACATTTCTTTTTTTAAAACAATGTTTATTGAACGTTATATACAGATATCACATATTTACAATAACATACGGATAAACATATTATAAAACCGCTTGCTTATATAAATGATTAAGACCATATGTCCTTGAGCTATTTAAAATGACATTTTATGGAAAAGTGAATCCTAATTTTTAGGAAGAAAATTAGATCTAGTTGTTGTGAATAATAATATGTCGTAGAAACATGCACGTGATTACGGCTAGTAAAACTACGACACTTTGCTCTTGTGTAAGATAGGAAAGGTAGCCCATTATGCGCGATAATTACACTTTGCTGTATCTAGTCATTTTTATTTTACAATATTTTATCATTTCCTACATCATTGTCAGTTTTGTGTGTAACGGGCTGACGCAGCCAGAAGGATATCCTCTAGGTATTCATTTGCGTAGCTGTCTTCTAGTCACCAGTACTTTTTTGTGGTTTTTTCTATAATTATTTTTTAAGTCTCTGTTTGGGAGGCTCATTGAAAATCTTAGCAGTAGACGCGAATTTTTAGCGTCCACAAAGGAATCGTGCGATATTGATTTATTAAATAAATGTCTCTTAATATTGTTAATAATCGGTATATTATTTTTATCTTGAATTAGACCGATGTTATCCAGGTACCTTGCCTGTTTTTCTAATTTTTTTGAAGTATACGTTGTTAGGGTAGTATTGTCTGAAAATGAAACTGATTGTATCTATTTTGGCTAATCTGGCTATGTGATTTCTGGCTAATCTTAATATGAAGCTATCGATTCTAGTTATGCCTGCTTTGTCGTAGAATATTTTACTAGAGTAGAATTTCGTGTAGTCTGACTCCGGTGTTCTATAAAGTTTAGTGCAGGCCCTTAAGCAGTTTCTTTCCAGGGGCGCCAACCCCGAGGGGGGGTTGATTTGCTAAGAGCAAGCATTAAAGCACGCGTGTAGTAAAATGTGTACATCGATATGAATAAATCATTTCCTATCAAGCTAGTGTACCTGTACTTCATAATTTTCATGCCCCACATCTTTAAATTTTGAAGAATGCCCGAAAAATGACCACGATTGGGCACTACGAACGTGAGAATGCTCTTCCCATTCAAAAATAGCTCAACTGAATCGTTTCTGACTGCAAATCACGTGTACGGACGTTATACTACTGCGAAACATCCGCCCAGGCTCCTTTTTTTTTGTTTGCTTGTCGGAAATTTAGCAGCAGTATGTAAGGATTGGCCTGATTAAAAGCATGTAGAATATCGTTTTTACTTTTGAAATTAGACATCTTGAGTGGAAAAGACCTTGCTATTCAAAGTAGGCTGCTTTGACTTTTTTAAATTGATCTAATATATGGCTTAAAAAACGCAGTTTTTCATCTAGATAAACTCCTAGGTATTTTACTATTGTCTTATGTATTATCAGTTTTGCGTTGTCTGCTGGCTTTATGTGGAACGTCCTCCACTGAACGCAAAATTTTGTGTACACTTTATGAACATTTGGTCTAAACAGAATTGATTCACACTTATCAACATTAATTCTAAGTTTCCACGTATGGTGAAAATCTAATATCTTCCTAAACGTCTCCTGTAACATTTCTTTCACGCGATCTTAATCTCTGTCTGTGACATACAGTATAAAGTCGTCTGTGAAAGCCATCCCTCTTAGTAAGGGTGATTTATTAATTTTGAAAAGAGTCAGCATTATAACAGAGTTATAAAGCTCTCCCCTCCCTCGCAACTATTACGCCATGGTTGGACTCCGGTGGGAGTCTGACTACCCAGCTAAAACTTAAGTCGTTTCGCGCTAATGAGGTCGTATCGTGCCCAAAGCAGTTTACCTAGTGCGACACCACACACATCCTCCAGGAAGGCAGTTTACAGGCTGTCCCCGGACAATTGAATTTCGGTGGGAAAATTAATTTGAGAAGCCAGTTAGAGGAAAGGTTTTTTTTAGCAAAGGAAAGGTTTGCTACCAAGAAAAAAAACTTGCTTCCAGTCCCGATTCCTCCCTCCCAGTCCCAATTCCTATCCCTCTATGTAGCACACGAGACTCTACCGCGACGTTCCCTGTATCGGTGCAAGGACAGCCGACAAAGGGTTACTCGAAGCGGTACACTTCGATCCCCACTTCTATGATTACGGGTGAGGTTCCACCGGCAAGCGCACGCACGGGCGTCAATAGAATAGATAAGAAAGGAAAGCAAAATAGAGACGAAAAGAAAATAGAGAGAGTTTGTAAATACAAATAATATTATGAGAAGTAATGAGGAAAATAGAGAGGAAGAAAAGGATGACAGGCAATTTAAATTACAGGGAAATAAAGATAATTTAAATTTGAAAGATAATAAAAAGAAATTACCTTTCAAAGTGAATAAGGAAAATGAAAAAAGCGAATCAGTAAAAGAAAATTTATCCGCGATTAGGCAAAATTATTGGATTGATTTTAAAAAGAACGCAATAATCAATAATAAAATAAAATAGGCAAAGATAGAAATAATGATTACCAATTTTGTGGAGAAGTTAGCGAGGGAATAATTGAATTAAATGAAGCACAACAGGTGCCATTAGAAAATTTAGTTAAAAGAAAAATAGAGGACCCAGGTCAAATATTAAAAACTACACATCTAGCGGAACAGAAAATCGATGTCCATGGTCACGAACCAATTAAACAAAGGTATTAACACGTGTCCCCAAAAATCCCAGAATTCATGTAGCAAGAAGTAGATAGACTACTTGAAGAAAAAATTATAGAACCTTCCAATAGTGGTTGGTCAAACCCAATAGTAATGGTCAGAAAACTGAATGAAATTCTGCTTATGACAGAAATTTTAGATGGATTTTGAGAGCAGCGAAATACATGTCTAAGATTGACCTCCGATGGGCCTATCACCAGGAACCACTAGAGGAACAGTAAAAACCCATCACAGCTGTTGTAGTCCCAGGAAAGGGAATGTACCAATTAAAAATATTAGCTTTTGGTTTATGCAATGCACCTACAACTTTCCAACGTCTTATGGACAAAGTCATAATACCCGATTTAAAGCCAAATGTATTTTGCTATGTGGACGACATTGTAGTCGGCTCAAAAAGTTTCAAAGCTAGATAAATGTTAGATAAATGCGAATTCGGATGGGCAGAAATAAAATATTTAGGATTCAAAGTTAACAAAAACGGATAACAGGTAGATGATGATAAAATAAAACCAATTTTAGATTTTCCGAAGCCTAAAACTATCAAACAGCTTCAAGGATTAATAGGCATGACATCGTAATTTAGGCGATTCATACATAAATTTACAGAGATACTAGAACCTCGGCACAGGTTACTCAAAAAAGGAGTAGAGTGGGAATGGGCATAGGAACAGGGACGTGCATTTACGACAATCAAACACCTAGTCACAACAGCACCGATTTTAACTTGTCCTGATTTTGGTAACCCGTTCCAACTCGAAACCGATGCCAGCGATACAGGCTGTGGTGCCGTTTTAACACAAAACATTAACGGCGAAAATTATATAATAGCTTTGGCAAGTAGA
Organism: Andricus coriarius; assembly: GCA_932066315.1. NCBI lineage: Eukaryota > Metazoa > Arthropoda > Insecta > Hymenoptera > Cynipidae > Andricus > Andricus coriarius. The sequence goes on from CAKNWT010323578.1 coordinate 6,829, forward strand.
GGATTTATGGGACAGAGAGAAAATACTCGGCTTAGGAAAAAGAATGCTTAGCAGTAATTTAAGCAATTAGAAAATTTAGCTCATACTTAAAGGGTTATTCTTTCAAGGTCATCGCCGATCATATCACGTTAAAATGGTTGTATAATTTAAAAAATCCAACCGGAAGACTGTCTAGATGGGCCTTAGAACTTCTAGAATACGATTACGAGATTATTTATAGAAAGGGAAGCTTAAATAAAGTACCAGATGCGCTATCGAAGGTAAACGAAAATGGAATAAGGGTTTCTAATATTTTAGTCAGTATTGTAGAATCAGAAATAAAAGAATTCAAAGGAATAGAGGACAATTGGTATAAAACCAAAACGTCACACGTTAAAAACAGACCAGAGGAAAATCCAAATTGGCGAATAAGAGACAATCAGCTATATTTTTAAAGATCCGACCCCCTAAAATTGAGCTTAAATGGGCAGAAAGAATGAACAAACTATAAATAATTAGGGAAGAAGTTGTAAAAAATGTAGATACAGCGAATGGCATTCAGGCAAAATATTATAATTTAAGACGTAGACCGAGAGAGTTTCAAATAGGAGAACAGGTTTTAAAAAGAGAAAAAACATTGTCTTATAAAGTGGAAGGAATCGCGACAAACTTAAAAAAGAACTTTCAAGGTCCGTTTTTTATCAAAGCCAAAATTTAACCGACAATTTACGAACTTAAAAATAAAAAAGGAAAATCAATCGGAAATTGAAATGTAACAGATATAAAAAAATATATAAGTAAAAGTCAAGTTTAGGATTGAATGATAACACAGCTCCACAAAAAAAAAATCGTCTGCCCCAGAATCCAGAATAGGCTTACCTTACGCTTCTGAGGTCGCTGAATCTGAATCCGGGGTCTGTTTGGCTCCATCAGTCAGATTTCGTCCCTAACCTCATAAAACATTAAAATCGCTGCTTTCAGATGAAACGTCCGTTTGGTACTACGGTCCCAGCCTTTAAACTCTGATACGTAACTTCAGAAAAACACTTGAGCCAACAGACCAGACTCACCACTTGTCCGATTCCTCGTTCAGCGAAATGGAAAGCTAGTCGAAAATCAGTTGATACAGTTGACAGCATTGTGAACGGTCGATCGCAGGTTAGTCTTCCGTCCTGGGGGTGGTAACCCTCATACCTCCCCAGGGCTAAGTATGAGGGCTTTCCGACCTTGACGAGGCCTATGTCCACTCGTCGTCGGACACACTACGGTTTCATCCTCACACCCTAATGCTCCCCTGCAAGACAGTACGGTCCTACTGGCTTCGTTACCCCAACAGATAGTGATACGAATCATTCTACACATCCCCTTTTAAGGCAGTCGTCATCTTTCACAGAATCTGTCGGAGTAGCAGGATTTCGTCACAACTTTTTTTGTGGAACTGTGTAAGCGGCCACATGCAGACTCTAATTGAGGATTATTATTTTCTTGTGATAACCGAGACCAATTCATTCACATTAACACGACAAAAACAACAGAAAAAACAGACCAAATATTTTTTCAGAAAATGAGCGACAAGCATCACCTACGGTGCGGCACCTGCAAGGGGTGGGTCGCGATGGGGTAATCCGGACCCACGGCTGCACGGTTATCTGCGATTTTCTTGAGGACCCTCAACCGGAGCCAGAATCAGAAGCAGCCCGGCAGGAGATACTAGAACAAGGGTTAAGGAGGGAGCTCCAAAGAATTTGGCTGGAGGAAATAGCCAAACATGCGTTCTTGGGCCTGGAAGAAACAATGCCTGACGAGCTCCACCGGGCCAAAAGAAAGATCAGGGATCTTAAGGCCAGGGAGAAAGAGGATGAAGAGAAGAGAATGAGTGCAGCCAAACTCTTCAGAATCACGAACGGACTCCCAATGATCAGAAAGGACTGGGAAGAGGCTGAAGAACGAAAGAAAAAACTTGTAGCAGAGATTTTTACACAAAGCGACAGAGACAAAAAGACACTAAAAGAACGAGACAGACACGTCAGCGACAAAACAGACTGGGAGACCCCGATCTAATTGATAAATAAATTCTCCTTCTCTCCTTAAGTACCACCGACAACTATTTATTAGCTTCGCAGACACCACAGAAGCTTTAGGCTATTTCAATAAATTAATTCTAGATATCTAAATAAGAATAGATAAAAGTCAAAATTAACGATAAATAAGGCTATAAGAGGCCTAGCCAGAGGGAATTCATTTCAGACTTAGGATTAGGAGTTCATATTTTCTGTTTTAGGACTCAAGATGCAGACATGCTTCGAACAATAAGTTAAGGGTTACATTCATCGTTGGATCTGCAACTGTACTGGTTTCTGTTTGTTTATTGCCTTTTAGAAAGCTAAAAAATAGTCGGTCACCAAGCTGTTTATCTGAGTGCCTACTTTCGATATCCTACTTTCCCTAATCGCGTTTTGTTTTTTGTGCATTTTTTTCTTAAGAGCAAGAAGTGCCTGCCATATTTTGTAGTGTGCAGGTTGCCCGTTTTTTTTGCAGTTTGCATAGTAAATTTCTTGAATCTCTAATTTGGCTTCAACCTGAATTTCACGTTCGCCTGGCTTGTGTTGATTTGAGCACTTAACGCACCTATAATTATTACTACAATATTTTGCGATATGACTGAATTCCTGTCAACTTTTACATTGGATGGGGTTCGTTTTGAATATATTTTCCCATCCGGCATCTTGGTTCGCTATTCTATTAATTTTAAAGATGTTAGCTTTAAAAAACTCTTTCGTGTCGATTTTTTTTTTTGGCTTAACATTTTAACATTTTCTAACTGGAGTTCGTCTAGTTACGTTTTTATGCCATTTGTATCGCGATCCACGCTTACCCCCTTAACACTAGGGGTACCGAAATGATCGGCCCCCCTCCGGGTACCGTGAGCCGTCATTTGACGGTTATCTATTTTTTCGTATTTAAAGCTTTTATAAAGTGATACATTGTCAATGTCAATGTAATGGAATCTTTTCGGCGGATATATGTATGATAACAAATTATGAAAATAAAAGCCACTCGACAAAAAATGTTAAAAACACAAGTCTGTGCAAAGTGTGGGCATTGATCATGGCTCAGTCTAGACTATTGAAGAAGACGTGCACTGGCCAGCGAAGTGACATGGAACTGACGCTATACATGTGACACATCTGGTCGACGCTATCCACACCGGCCTTTGCCGCATTGTAAAATAAAACTGATTCTGGTTTTTTCCTTTTCAGATGTTTCATCCTCAGTAATCCCTATATGTAGGCTGCTGAGGACATTCTTGGAAGTTTTTTCCTAGCAAAAAGGTAATTGTGATGTCACATGTCTTGTAAATGACTAAACTATACAGCGGGTCCTTGGCCTTCTCGGAGGAGGGTGGCACTTCTCTCCTATTTTTGTTTAGAGTCCCTGCAAGCAGGGCCGGCGTCAAGATTTTAGCCCGAGTGGGTATTAAGGAGTTAAGAGGGGGGAATATGTTGAACTTGCTCAGTGTTGGACAGGAATATAAGATTTTGTCCGCAAATTCCGAGTGAGTAAATACCCACAGGGATTTTTTCCGAGTGGGTAGTACCACCCATACTACCCACCTGAACCGCCGGCCCTGCCTGCAAGACAAGTACTTTTTTCCTTCAGTGCTTTGGCCATAGAGACAGGTGTAAAGAAATTGCCTGTAGTGACGTTTCGTCTTTTGCCTTGGAATGGCTATAGAAGGCGCAACGTGTCGTACACTCCAACACTTTTATCTGCACGCCTTGATCACCCTTCCCCAAGTAAGGGAATGTATTCAGAACATATCTTTCCTTAGCATCTGTAGCAACCCAATACTTGATACAATATTTGTCTGGTTTATCAGCCATCAACTGAGTAAAAGGGCAGCGACACTTGGTACCCCTAGTGTTGCAACAGCGATTGTACTCGGTCCTCTTTTGGAGCTCGCGTGACGTTATGAATGTTATTTTTTTTCAACATTTCCAAAGCTTCGTTGAATTTGTCCCAGACCCTACGTAAATTGATATCTTTATTTAGTATGGAATTAAGCCATTCGTGTATTTGTTTTAACTTTTTTGTTGCTGCGTAGATTGGAGGCGGTCTGTCAGCTGCTTTAGACTTGCCCAGGTACATGGATTTGTGTTTTCCTCCTTCGATTTCTTGCCTTTCAACTTTGTCCCCTTCAATAGGCATTGTTGTATTCAGTTTTTTTGGTTTATCTGAATTTCTGGACATCTTGTGGTTGGTGGCTGTCTGTCATCCTTGTCTTTCTTCTGGCTTCCCTGCCGCTAAGCTGACGGAGTTTTCATCCTTCTCTGGTTGGGCTACTTTTAGTTGCCTGACCAAGTTTTCGATCAGTGTTTTCTGCTCTTTTATTATGTTCAACAGCTGATCGACTGTTAGGTTCCGATCCAGGTTTGGTTTGTTTTCAAGCAGTTCCTCCATCAGATTTGTGTTCAAGTTAGCGACCATGGTAACTGGCGGATCGGTTTTAGCATTGGCGCCACCTATTACATTAATGTCCACATCGGGAGAATCGGTTGACGGTGTGGCAGGATCTGCTTTTTCGTCGTCGATAATGTCGGGTGCTTCTATTGTCGATTGAACGATATGAAATGCATCGTGTTTTATGTTTTTTGTGTTGACTTCGCTCATAGTTTCTAGTTTTACATCGTCGTCTCCTTCCTGGGGTGATGCCGGGGTTTTTCTGATTTTTCTGATCGGCTTTGTCTTGATTTTATCCTTTTGTAAGAGTTTTTTATCAGTCCCCTATTGAAAATTCTGATGTTGGAAACGACGTCGTAAATGATATTGTAAACGACTTCGTAAATGATATCGTAAACGACGTCGAAAACGATGTTGGATTTTGGGACCATATTGATATCGTTTTCGACCTTACCTTTTCTTAATAAACGAAATATTTTATTATTGTTAAAATTTGAATTTATTTGACTGTATGGAAGGAATATGAATACAATGGAAACTGTTATAAACATATTCGTTTATTTATAAATGAGTAATAATTTTGTATACCTACATATACAGGGTGTTTTTTTTAACTTGAGACAACGAAATATCTAAAAAAATACGCATCCTACGGAAAAAATGTCTGGAATAAAAACTTTTTATTTTCGAGGGGGAAAAAAGATTTGTTAAAATTTACCCCACCCCCACCCCCACAGGAGGCAGGGGTGGGGGTAACTTTGTAATTTCAAATGGCAACCCCAATTTTTTATCACAGATTCAGATTCTCCTTTACGAAATACGTAAGTTTTATTCGGAAAATTTGTTTCGATTCGCGATAGATGGCGCTGCAATTGCGAAAAATGAAATTGTTGACA
>CAKNWT010323582.1:0-14355 GCA_932066315.1 Andricus coriarius
GGGGGGGGAATCATGCTAAGGAGAAAGGGTGGTGGTTTTTAGTCGGTGGTTGGTAGCATCACTATAATGATCTAATTAAGATCTTTGTATATATTTATATGTATTAAGATCATTGTAAAAAAAAAAAAAATATTATATTATTTACCCTGGATCATAGGCCAATAGGGGTGCCACATTCAATTTTGCAGTGGGTCAAACGTTGCACATGAAATAAATAAATTAATGTCATGTAAAATTCGTAATTTTCACCGATGGAGTAGCAGTTTCATACTTATCCGTAAGGTAGGTATTTAGTGACCTAAAAAAATGGCAAGAAGGTACCATTCTATTCGCGCTTAAATTCTGAGCATTTTGCAATTTGGATGCCTCAGATTATTTAACGGATTCGCGAAGTAGCCACGATGAAAGATACGTATGTATGGTATAGTCCGTCAGTCTAGCAGTCTCGCACGTTGAATCTGCTCGCATCGCATGTACTCGCTACTAAATTGTGAATTTTCTACTATGTCGTGGCCTTCTTTTACATGAAACATGGGAAAGTGTTTTTTATGCGGTTTCTCTGATGACAGTGTCGTTGAATTTGACGAAGAGACCATCGAAAAATGCCTGCGCATGATCGCATTCCGAAAAAACAAATGTATCTCTATGGTGATATTTCTTTACCTGCACAGCGAAGTACTGAAATCGGCAGACACGTGCAGTGTTATAAAAAAGTTTGTGTCTTGAAGCAGAAATTCAAGGAAGAGTTTTCCGAATTCTGCTCATCTTTAAAGGTCAGTATTTTGAATGCGTAAAAAAAATATAAAAATGTAAATGAATATTGCAAATATGAATAATCATAAATAATTTACTTGTGAAGTTTCTCAATAGATTATCGGAATATATTTTATTCACTTAATTCATTACACATAATATACATGCGAACGAGATTATTCATTTGTTGAAATTTTTTTTTATCTCATCGTTTCCATGGAAAATTGACGGAATATCTTTTTTCCTTCTTTTTAAACGATTGGAAATCAAATAACAAGACGTCCATTGTATTAAAACCTTCTCAAATAAATTAATTTCACCTTCTTAAATAAATAAATTATAAACCTTCATAAATAAATTCTTTTTTCTTGGGAACGGTTAGGGCGATTTTCGAATTTCTTTTTTGGAAACGGACTTTTCCGTTGAGATGAACGGTTTTAGATTGAAAAACGATTTGAAATTTTTTGTTTTCTGTCTTCCAGCCATCATGTCACTTATTCATATTTATGAATGGTCCTTTTGTTCAAAAGTTTGTCGTAAAAATTATCGATTACATTGAACAATTCGTTGGAATCATAATTAATGAATCGTGATTGTTGTTATGCCGGATGTGTAATTAATAAAAAGTTATCTCTAGTCCATATTTCACTTTCCATTCTAAGAATTCTAAAATTAAAAATGATAATCAATAATATTTTCGAATTTTCTCAGGTGTGAACAATATTCCTTTTTGATGTACAAGAAAAAAATTAATATCAAAGTAATTGATTATATCATAATAAGGGTATCGAATTAAATCATTGATATAAAATTCAATTAATATAAAGGGAATAAATGTAATGGGAAAAAATTATTCAAACTTCAATTTACAAAATTAACTAGTTACATTTACGGAAATCTAATTTCATTTAATAGTTGTATGTTATACTTCATTAATTGATAATAATGAACAAATATTATTTTACATACATCCACCTATCTGAAAGGTTGCATTTTATTTAATTTTTCATTATTTAACATGTTAGTAGCATCTGGGAAAGTTCGAAAATTTGATTTATTTTCGTCTTGAATAAAACTGAAATAAGGAATTGAGATCAATTTTTATTAATTGCACGCTCGTCATACTTCAATCGCGCTGCAGATTTGTTTGTTTGTAGATGAGCTCATAACTCTCAAACTTTTCCACTGATAATCAAGCAACAACTTCAAGACAAAATGACGACTCATCGCAGGGTGAACAACATTCAATGGATATGGGCATTTCAACCGACAGTTCGCAGATAATTGGGTGGTTTGGACCGATATACTCGCCCAAGAAAAATGGATTCACTCGCAGGCGGCGAATGTAGTTTGACGTTGGTCAACATTGATCGACATTTTGGTTCGATCAATAGAGGGTTGATCAACGTCGATCTACTGTGATCACTCGCGATCTACATAGACATACATAGATCAAAAGTGATCTTAGTTGATTGCAATTGTTGATAAAAGTTATTCAACGTTGATCTCCCCCGTGTTGATATACTCCAATAAACTTTAATACTTTGTGATCTACGTATATCTACATAGATCGACGTTGCCCTCCCCCCCCTTGTTGACCGAAAGGAAATGCTGATCAAAGTTGACCAACGTTGAAGCACATTATTCAACTATGATAAAATTTATTTTTCTTGGGTCATTTTACCGATAGACAGAACAATAGTCATCACATTGTCCTATGAATGTTGATAAGGAGCCGTCCATAAATTATGCAAGACGTTTCAGGGAGGGGAGGGTGTCAGGGTATTTCTTACCAAATCTTAGTTTTACCTCTTCGAGTTTACATTTTCATTCATTATTTCTATGGCAATTGTTTTCAGAAGTGACTCTTTATAGAAACTGTTTCAGCTTTATGAATCTTACGTGGGATTTCGAGGGGAAGGTAGGGGGTCCCAACAATCTTACAAAATGCTATATGAGGGAGGGAGGTGGTGTAAAAAGTCTAAAAATCGTCTAACTTAATTTATGGACGACCCCTAAGGATGTTAATAAAAAGAGAACAATCATCAGTTAAAATAATCTGGCTAAAAAATGGAATTTTCCATACAGAAGAGTACTCTCACGGACACATCGTCTCGCACTCGACGGAAATGCTTATTTTGCGATGTCGCTCAACTTCGAGTAGGCAACTGCACGCAGTACGTTTAAATGACAACCAATTCGTCAACGATTAATCGCATTAAGAGCATTGCGACAGTCCTACATGACACTGCTGTGTTTGACAGGGTAAACAATGCTAATGACGTTGCTTATCATCGAAATTGCTATGCGAGATATAATAAGAAATTGAAATCCGCCTCTAACGACGATGAAGAACCTTCAGATTCATTGCATTCACTTCGATATATCCATAAGAATTCATTTACAGCCCTCAAAGAATTCATCGAGTCCGAAATAATCGACGGAGAATGTGTCTATTACATGATTGACATTTATTTGCAATACAAAGCTCTCTTTTTGAAAATCGGCGGAAATAAAGTTTCGCTCGAAGATCTAGCGCGTTATCGCATGGAAAAACTTAAATCGAAAATATTCGACACATTCTCCGACGAATTGACAATCGAGGTTTCTTCAGAGCCCCCATCAAGAAAAATAATTTTTAAACGTGATATGGATGTTGGCAAATTGGCAGAGAATGTCGCGCATGCTGAGTCCAGACATAAGTTCCGCGTACAGGATTTAGCTTTCGAGATTCGACGTCGCATACTTTCGACTAAATCAAAAAAATTGCCCAATGAAAATTTGTCAACTAACGATCTTCAAGTCGGAGAATGCAACATTCCGTGGTTATTATTTGAACTCGTTTCCGGAATAGTCAAAGGCCCAAATACCCAAATTAAAAATGGTAATGACGATGTGTCTAAGATTAAGGCTTTGTGCAGCGATTTCATGTTTGTCACGAGCCGGGGACGGTTGAAACCAGCAAAGAATATTATGCTAGGTCTTGCGATGAAATCAATGACAGGTAGCAAGTCGGTTTTAATAACATTAAATCGATATGGACATTGCATTAATTACACTGGGGCTGAGGAAATTGAAACAGAGCTTGCGTATTCCGCTTTTAATGACAATCTTGCGATACCTCCTGGCATAGCACCAAGTCCCGATTTGTGCACGAACGTCGCCTTTGATAACTTTGATTGTTTCGTTGATACGTCCACTGGTAAAAATACTTTACACGACACAGTCGGAATAATTTATCAATTCATGCGAAATGGGGATGAAGGTAATCGTATCGTGAGTACTACGTCGCGACCTTCAACCTCACAAGATCCCAACGCGGAGAGTGTGTCACACGAGCCGTCGCGAAAAAGACGCTGCTTCGACGGAATTTCTCGTAATTTAAAGCCGTACTCCAGAGGCAAGAAAACGTCTGCCATGAGTCTACTTTCATATGACGAAATGTCGACAGTGATCCAAGGGTGCCAAGATGCAAAAAGTAGAATCGTCCTGAAAGATCTTTTGTGGGCCATCTCCTTATCACAATTAGATTCTACCCCACTTGGCTTGGATTTAATGCCAAATATTGTCTTGATTCTAGCGAAAGCCAAGTTGTTGATTACTTACAGCCGATCAATCAGTCGCCAACTTCAGTTGAAGTTGTACATGAAACGTTACTCCGCTCAAAACAGGTAGCAGAAGAATGCGGTCAAAATGAGATTATCGTCACTTGTGATTTGGCTATTGCTAAAATTGCACTGTCAATCCAAAAAGATTCATCTCCTGAGTTCGATAACATCTTCATTAATGTAGGGGCATTTCATTTTGAAATGGCAGTTTTCAAAGCAATAGGCAAATTCATCGACTCTTGCGGAATCACCGACGTTTTAATGACGTCAGAGGTCATGGCTCACGGTTCATTGAATGGTTTTATTGACTGCAAGCATTTCAATCGCTGCAAACGAATTCATCCGTTGCTTTTAGGGACTTTTCGCATTCTTCATGTACATGTCATTTATCGAAGCGATCCTCAGATTCTCACGTAGCATCCGGTGTAACGATTTCGAACTTTACCTTGATTCGATTTTTGAATTGACTAACTTGTTTTTTGCGATGAACCAACCCAACTACTCTCGGTACTCACTTTTGTACGTTAGTAATTTGATGAGGTTGAAATCGGAATGTTCTGATCTGGTCCTCGCTTTTCGTAGAGGCGCGTTTGGGGTAAAACGAACCAAAAAAAACTTACCACGTTCCCCCGTCGATCTCGCATTAGAGCAAACAATCAACGCGGATGCAGCTAGCACCTCGACTGGCGTAATTCACTTTACTAATTCCATTGGAGCCCGGCAACGTTGGCCTATAACCCATTCCTTGAGAACGAAAATCATTAGTGAAGTTAGAAGAGACCTTGGAATACCTTCTTCCGAAAATGACTCGTCTCACTTATTGCAGCCTGGCAGGCAACAGAAAGATTGTAAAAGTTTGAAAGCAATAATTGACGCAGTTAAAACAACATTGAATCCATTCGATAACTCATTAGATCGCAACCAACTTTTCAACATTTCCACTGGTAAGGCCGCTTCTTTGAATGTTGCTGATTTCTTGATCAATGTCAAGAATCTTGGAAGAGAGCAAAAGGAATCTTTCGTAAACGCATGAAATGAAGATGGTAACAGATTCACGAGACCAATTAAACGGAATAAAATCGCTAACTTTGCATCGGACTGTGTGAGATGTGTCCAAAAAAGTCGGGATGCTTCCAAACAAGTTGTTCTCAAGATGGAAAGGGATATTTTAGGTCGACTTCTTGCCATTGCATTGGAAAAGAAAATAGACATAGAGTATTGCCTTTCGTATCCTCTAGCAGTTGAGCATCAGAGAAACCGCATAAAAAACACTTTGCCATGTTTCATGTGAAAGAAGGCCACGACATAGTAGAAAATTCTCAATTTAGTAGCGAGTACATGCGATGCGAGCAGATTCAACATGCGAGACTGCTAGACTGACGGACTATACCATACATACGGTCTATAGTTGCAGTCCATCGTATTGTTCGCTTCCGAATTCCGCAATTCACGCTTCCACCGAAAAGATTTCCGGCGAGGAAGAAATATCGCCGTAAATACGTATCTTTGATCGTGGCTACTTCGCGAGTCCGTTAAATAATCTGAGGCATCCAAATTGCAAAATGCTCAGAATTTAAGCGCGAATAGAATGATACCAATTTCATGCTGCTACTTTTTCGGTGCATATTACTTTTTATAGAGGGATATAAAACGGGGGCTGCGCTATTTTCCTGCAACTCGAGGGGTGGCACCTTCTTGCCATTTTTTTAGGTCACTAAATACCTACCTTACGGATAAGTATGAAACTGCTACTCCATCGGTGAAAATTACGAATTTTACATGACATTAATTTATTTATTTCATGTGCACATTTTGTGTAGTCCAAATTTAAAAGCATGTGTGGTTAAATTCGATGTCAATGAAAAGAACTCAATCACAAAATCTAAATACTTTCAGTTGAAAGTTAATTCTTTTTTGTTGAATGTTCAAATACCACAGCAAAGGCGCCTCGGCGGTCCTAGCCAGGCGCATGTCAGTGGTGCAGGTAGGAATTGCGCTAATCCGAAAACCCTGGCTATACCGGGAAAGAATTAGTTGCTTGTCAGAATGTGGTACCAATCTTAAGGGATCTCAGATACGAAATAAGATAAGAAAATGTCAAAAATTTAACCTTTTACGATTTTCGTAAGAGAAAAGATACTTTCAACTAGTATTTGCTTAATAAGTTGATTTTAGTTTTAAGGCTACATAGCACACTTCCTAAAAATCCAGGTCTATCTGTCTGAGGTTTTTTCGGGAAAAGCATTGGTCTAAACCTGGTACAAGCTTATAAAGTTAAATGTTGTTTGAATTTTGTCCTGTATACTCAGGTGTATTTTTCCTTATTCTGTTATTGGTTAAAAATTGATCTTCTTGGTCCAAATTATAATTTGTGGGTAGAAAATTCAACTATTTGGTTAAAAATCGAACTGTTTTATTGAAAATGCTTCTCTTATGATTGAAAATTAATTTCCTTATTTAAAACTTAACTATTTTATTTTTGGTTGCAAATGTATCTTTACACTTAACGATTTTGTTTACAACTAATTTCTTTTATAGCTGAAAATAAACTTCTTGTCTGCATATTTAACTATTCCATTTTTTTTATGAATTTTTTTCGTTGAAAATTCAAGAGCTCGGTTGATACGTTAACTACTTTATAAAAAATTTATTATTCTTGGTTATAGATTCATAATTCGATTTTAGATCAAAATTCATCTCTTTGGTCGAAAATTTGTCTTTTTTGTTAGAAAACCAATCTTCTGCGTAGAAAGTTAATCTTTTTGATTTGAAAATTCAGATACTTGGTTGAAAATAGATCTTCTTTGTTAAAAATTCATTTTTTTTATTACAGATTTATCGTTTCAGTTGAAAGATCACCTCTGTCGTTAAAAATTTAACGATTTTTTTTATAATTGTGTTCTTTCAGTTGGAAAATTATTTGACCAGAAATTGATTTTCTGTGTTTAAGATATATTTTATTGTTATTGAAAATTCAGCTATATGGTTGAAAACGTAATCTCTTGGGTTGAAAATTTCCCTAGTTGATTTAAAATTAATTCATTTTGATAAAATTAATGCGTATTTTGTTTTTGGTTGAATATCATTTTTCATGGTGGAATATTAATCCTCATGGTTAAAGATTGATGTTTTAGCTTGAAAATTCATCTTGGTTAAACGTTGAACTACTTTACCGAGAATTGTTATCTCTCAGATTATAACAGGCGTCAAGGTTTTTCTTCACAGATATTTACATTTCATTAGAGTCACTGTCACAGAAAAGTATGTGCTTACCAAAATTCGTTAAAACTGATAGCACGATTTATATTATATTTTACGAAATAATTAAAATACTTATTTTTTACTAAAACACATTTGGTGGAAAACACATCTTTTTGGTAGAAAATTAACGATCGATAACGATCCACAATTGTTTTTTTTTTGTTTTTTGTTTTTAGTTATTTAAGTAATATAGCCGTAAACAGTATAAACTTGAAGTCCCAGTAATATAACATTAACTTAGAAACTCGCACTCATTTTTTTTTAAATTTAATAAATGGTTATTATCATCCTTTATAAAATGGTAATTTCTTTTTTTGTATTTGCGTTCTCATTTACTTTAATTTAATAAAAGAACACCCTAAACGTCATTACCGTACGGTATCCCAACCTCACTTTGCACAAAAATAAATTGTTTTTTTTTTTCTTTTTTCAGACAGTAACCTGAAAAAGGCTTAACGTATCAAGTTTGTAAGCTTCAGATGAACATAAATTTAATTTATGCACATTTTTCAAATCAAATAAATAATATTGTAAAAACCTTAAAGTCTGTTCCTCGATTTTTGTCATTTTTCTAAAAACCATTTAGTTACTTGCTTAGCGATGTTTTCTTTCATAAGTAGGTGACTTTTTATGATTAAAATCTGTTATTGTTTATAAATATTGAAAAAGGCTAAGCTTTATCAATTTTCTCGCAACATTCCCTTACGGTACAATAGAGGAGTGTACGACGGCTATATAAGTTGATCAGAAAGAAAAAAAAATACTTTCTGTATTTCATGTGAGAATTTCATTATTATTTCTCATTTTCAAAACTGCTCCGTTTGGATTTAAGATTTTTACATGTGATATGATCGATTTCCGGTATGAAATATTTAATTCTTGTAATAATAATGTAATTGCCACTGTAGGTACTAAAATTTACCTACAATTTGACAATCACCCATATTATATAGGATTTTAACAAGTATCAATTCTCGTTGCATTTATTCATTAAAATTCTTGAGACTATTATCAATTTGTTGGATGACCAAAAGTTTGGTTATTAGGTTTCATTTCCAAGTAATATATGAATGATTATGTCAAAAAAGTTTTATTTATTCCATCCCAAGCACCTGATATGTATAATTGTTATTAACATTTATTTTTAAAATAATAAATTATTCATGAACATTTATCAGATTATCTAAAAACATCTTTGTGTCCATATATTCCCTAAATTTATTTATTACGAACCAAGTGACGAATCGCTGCTGATCTTCACGAAACTATTCTCAGTCACTTCTTTGTTTGTCAAATATTCAATAAATTGCTGGATAACTGCCCTTGTTATTTTTGTTCGTCAGGAAGTAGAGTTATTATTTCAAAATTTCTTGAGACTGAGTTATGCATGCCTGTGGGACATTCCTCGATTTCGTCTAGGCTCATATCTTCAATCGCGCCGCTATTCATGTTCACTTTTACCCTTTTTTTAGCCCAATATCGAGTGCGGTTGTATCTTCTCGTATATATTGCGCGAAGATGTGCATTAGATTCTGTGAATATTGCCAATATGTCACCATTGGACATTGATAATACAGTTTGTTCTTCGGCTGGTATGGGTCTCAGGATGTTATATTGTTCTTTCACTTGAATTGGCATATCAAGAGGAAAAGTGTATCTTCGAATTTCGAATTGCCGGTTCGGATTCGCGTAGGGAGTGAGCCGAATAAATCTAAGCTGTTCGAGTGTAAACCCAAATATGCGTAGAGAAGAATGGTAGGTAGGCCTGGTAGGAGAAGACCTGTACCTGGCAGGAGGAGACCTGGATCTTGCACGCAAAGCACGCTCCAAAGTAGGAGACCTGGACCTAACACGAAGCGGCCGCGGCGGTGCGGCAGGAGAGGACCTAATCGGATACTGAGGTCTGGCAGGAGAATGAGACCTTTCAGGAGAAGAAGAAGTTCCGGAGCGACGAACAATAGGAATAGGTTCGCCATTAGGTAAGCAATCGAACTGGAAGCTCAACTCTGCAACAAAGAAACAGTGGTCTGTAGATACGAGCCAGTTTATCGCTTTTGTAACGAAGCGTCGAGTATTCGAGAGCTGTAGATTATTTCGAGGTAGGATTTTGATCTTCCAG
Source organism: Andricus coriarius (assembly GCA_932066315.1). Classification (NCBI taxonomy): domain Eukaryota; kingdom Metazoa; phylum Arthropoda; class Insecta; order Hymenoptera; family Cynipidae; genus Andricus; species Andricus coriarius. Next base: position 9,742 of record CAKNWT010323582.1, read on the forward strand.
GGATGAGGCCAAGTTCTTTGTTATATTCTCTTATTTATCTTCTTGGCTGAACCACTTATAATACCATATATTTTATTAAAAAATGTGTGTTTTTGATCATTCTATTTTCTGGAGTTCCGGCGTCTGGCTCGCTTATTGCTTTGATTACGTGCACGTTTTTATCTCGTCTTGAAATGCGACCTCTTTCGCGACCAAATAACTTGACCTGTTTCTTCATAACTTCCTCCCGACCCTGAATTGATTAAATATTCTACCATGTTCTAAAATTTTGACTTTGCTTCCATATTTACTAATGATGTCCATTAAACGAAATTAATTGCATGGCCTCTAAAGTTGTGATTCCCTTTTCCTGCTGTACATTTTGACCAACTTTCTTCCGACCTTTCTCGACCTGATACAAATTCTCCATTCCCTTTTATTTTGATTTATTGACTTTTTTTATATACATTAACCTCTTTGCAAATATGCCAATAATACTTCCCGACTAATTACTTCAGAAATTTCGCTTTTATTTTGACTGACAAAATCCATAATTTAAGAAATGTGTTATGTAAATTATTGCCCCCTTTTCTCGTCCATTTTAATTCTGTAGCATTTATCTGTGGAGTATTTATTAATTTTCTACTAATTATGTCCATGTTATTGTCATTACCTACTCTAATGAATTAATGCCCTTTAAAAATGGCTCCCTTTTGCGACCTTAGTCCCGACCTGTTTTCTCTCATACTCTACCGACCTTCATACAGTGCTTTACCCCACTATGTTCAAATCTCAGTGGTATACTTTATATTAGCGACATCCTCTTTCCTTTTTTATATATAATCTCTGATATATTTTGTAGTCACCTTTATTATTATTAATTGCCATTTTATCACCATTTCGGTCACATTTGTTTCCATTCATACTATTAGTAATAAAGGGCATAGCAGGCTAAGCATGTATAAGATGCCGGAAAGAAAACGGTGAAAGTTTAAGATCAATCGGAGAGGCTGCTCATGGATAAAAAAATTTAAAATCTCCAGCGTACCACGTTAAATGCACGTCCGCTGATATATAATGAGGAGTCTGCAAACTAACGCTGGCATTAGACATCAAACACTTTGAAAATGCTCGAAAATCGGAAAAGATTGTTCCAAAAATAATAGTACCTTCTCATCCTTCAATATTCTCCTCGGATGTTCTTTCATATTTAATTTATTTTGTCTCGTGAACTTTTTCCTATGATATTCTCTTGTTTTTTCTAGCTCTTCAGGCAGTTCCTCACTTAACAAGGTCTTGGTGTAGAAACTGTTCCGGATGTGTCACGTTTCTTTTCATACCCTGCTTTTCTGTTTGCGAGTATAGCCTTGACCGGCCCCGAAATAGCATTAATGGGCATTAAGTTTTCGGTACAGGAATAGAAGTTGAGATTAGAGAAGCTTCAGTCATTCATTTTATCATTTGAAGTTCTTCCTTAGTTCTTCTCTTATTTTTCCCTTGTTTAGATTTGAGAAACTCAAGTAAATTGTTTTCTCATCCGATATTGTTCCCCCCAACCCGATATTCTTTCGTTCTTTCTTCGGTGTAGTGACTGATTCCTCAGAATACAAGGAAACGTTTTCATTTAGGAATAGCTTCTCTAATATCATGTACTACTTATACAAAAGAAAAAAGGTTGTGAGAACCAACCTGAAAGCCGATAAAAAAAAAGAAAGATCGAAATAAGAGCTTCAGATGGAAAAGCAAATGAATACGACAAGAGAACAAGTTCAGGTGACCAAACGAATAAAAGCACAAGTAGCGTGTTCAACTCGAAAAATGACGAATCTCAAATCCAAACCACTATTCCTCAAGGAAAACCTTTCCCTATACTGTTAGGAAACAGTAAAAAAAAACTGAAAAAAGAGCAAACGATGATCGGGGTCGGGGAAACTCATCAGATGAGGAAACAAATGACTTGAGTTTCTCAAATCTAACCTCAATCTCAAATCTAACTTCAAGGACAGGACTAGCCGTTATCCTCTAGGAACTCTCTGGTTTTTTCAGATAATATCGTTTATCGCCCGTCGCTCTGTTACCGTTTGTTATCGATATCGTTTTGGTTTCGAGCTATTCAGAGATTTATTTAGTATTGCCTATAGTGATTTTGAAAAAATTTTAGCAATGAAAATTCGAATGTCAAAATCTGTACAAACAACGAAAGATTATATTTCAAAAAATAGCTCAAAATCAAAAAACAGCTTTCAGTCAGGTAACCCAAGTGTTATATCTCGTTCAAACACAGTTTAATCAAACGCAACTACAACTCAAACAGTTACTTGCATTTTATGCTTAGAAAATCATGCTCTTTACCATTATTGCTTCTCCCTCTTAAAAGGAATATCAACAATATGGTAATCAAGTTGATATTAAAGAGGTTAATCTCACCACGCCTGCAGGTTCTAGATTTGATCATCAAAATAGGATTAGCACTTCTAAAAGCGACACAAAATGTAATACTCGTCTTCTTTCTTTGAAAATTGAACTATTCTGTTAGAAATTTGTTTTTTGCTTTTAGGAAAAAATTAATCTTTTTGGTGAAAGATAAATCTTGTTGATTGAAAATGAAGATTAAAACTCTTTCATAAGAACAATATAATTGGTAGTAGCCTACCATACGGTACGAATTTTACATTCTAAGGTACACTTTTTGAATTCCATTTTTTCAATAAACTCACACATTGTGGATTCCCCCGGAATAAATTTTGATTAAAATCTCAATGATTTCGGACAAACTGAAATAAAGTTTGAAGTAAAATAGGAATTGGAACAGAATGTCGATGAAATCGCGTCCATTTTGATCTTCGTATAGCTTAAAAAATCTGCTTAAATTATTATAGAAATATTATACTGTTATATTCACCAATAGAATTAAGGACGAACGCCAAGAATAAGACGAGGGTAGAAACAATCCTCATATTTTCTAATTAGCGGGAAAATAATTAATGTAATGATAAATACTTTTACTTAAAATGGCACTAATGAATATTCTCTTGCTTCATCAGATTATATATAATACTTTACAGTCGTTATCTTTTAGATTGTTATAAGCCTCAAGCTTGGCCTTTCTGATATTTACATTTAATTAAAGTCATTTTTAAAGATAATATATTTCTTTACTGAAATTCCACGTCGCAACTTAGAATTATAATTCTTTCAGAAAATGCACTGTTCCAAGTCTGAATTGTAATTCTTCTGAATAATTCTCTATTATAAATGGGAATCATGATTATTTCAGAATCTCCCTCTCCGAACTGCAACATTTGAGAAATTTTAGGGTATTTTACAAGATTCTAAGAAATTTAAAGATTCTGTAGATTTTATGTGAATTTCACAGGGTATCAAAGATATCAAAGTATTTCAAAGACTTTAAGGTATTTTTGGGAACTTCAACGAATTTCTAAAAAACTTTAAGGGATTTATACTGTACTGATGAATATTCTAGTTAATCATTAGATTATATATCGTATTCTGAATTAGTTATATCTCAGATTATTTATTGCAGGCGTCAAGGTTGGCCTGAAAGGTTCGACTTGTGATGACGAACATAAAAATAGTTTTATGTTCTGAGTCAATTTTTAGAAATGTTGAGAATAAACAATGAGGAATCGTTTAAATAATTGCATAATGTTTTTTAAATAATTTACTTCTCAAAACAATGGCAAACTATTGCATTTGAATAAGAAAATACGTTTATTTTTTATAATTTTTGGGAATAAATAATTGTTTAAATAAGTTACATTTGTTTAAACAATTAAAAATTGTTTAAAGAATCATGGGAAATATTTAAATTGTCCATTAATAATTATTTGTATGAAAAAGACAACGGAAATTGCTAAAAAGTAACAATAATACATAACTTGGCACGTTTCGATCAAACCCTGAAGTATGGGTTCAATTTTTCGAAAATAAAAAATTTCCACATATTAATTAATTGGGATTTTGAAGTACCCGGTGGCACGTGTTAATATTCGAATTTCGAAAAAAAAAATTATGAATTTTTTTTTCCGGAAATGGAAACTTTGGCGGGGGGCCTTGCCCTCTAGGGTGAAACAAAATTTTGCAATGCATTTTTGGACCACCCTCATATGCATATATATATTTTTATATTACAATTTGTGTTGTTTTAATTTTGATAATGAGAATCATGTGGATTTGAGCGTTATCAGGTTTTTGCATATGCCAGTTGCTTACTTTATCGTCGACTGGCAGGTATTTCTGCTCCACTTTTTCAACTGCCTTTTTGCATGTGGTAACCTGTTTGCGTAAACAATACATTGCCATCGATTCAAACCTAAATCCGAGTCACTTTATTAGCTATGTAAATTGACCTGCTCGCTACCGGTCACCTGCTCCGCTCAGGCCTGCCAGTTGGATATTTTCACGAGGTCCGTCGACTCAGCGCCGCCACAAAGAAAAAATGATAACCGGAAAAATCTATATTTTTGTGCTTTTTTCTGCAAATTTTATGCTCAAAATAAAATTTTGTTGCTCTTTAAACTTACAAGATAAGGGTGGCGGCGCTAGATCAATTAAGGCACGAACATTGAGAAATATTTGTTTGCAAAACTGTAGTATTACATTTTGTATCGCTAG
>CAKNWT010323604.1:0-10035 GCA_932066315.1 Andricus coriarius
GTGCCCGTTGAGCCCGCTACTCTTTAATATGCTGCTGGCAGACTTAGAGGAGAAGTTAAAGGAGAAAGGGAAAAGGGGGAACGATTTTGCGTAATAGCAAACTATACTCTCTAGCATACGTAGACGACATAGTTTTGTTAGCAGACGATGAGAAGGGGATGAACTTAATGATGAAAATTTTCGAAGAGTATGTGGGAACAAAAGAACTGACGGTGAACGTAGGCAAGACCAAGGTGATGTGCTTTAGAAGTAGAAAGGCCAAAATAGGTTACATTTGGAAGATGGAGGGACAAATGTTGGAGAGTGTGGAGGAATTCTGTTACTTAGGTTTTTGGTTTGAGGCAGGAGGAGGAAACGAGGTGCAGTTGAGGAAAAGAATCGAATGTGCGAGTAAAGTAATGGGCCAAATATGGGGTATATGAAAGAGAAGGTTCAATGACGATTGGAGAATGAAGGTTTGGTTGTTTGATGCGTTGATTTGGGCGGTGCTGTGTTATGGAGTGGAGGTCTGGGGGTGGAAGGAACACAGGAAAGTGGAAAGCATACATGAGAGATTTCTGAGATGGGTAATGGGGGTTAGTTGGAGTTGCCCAGGATACATGTTAAGGGAAGAATTAGGAAGGGAAAACATGGTAACTAGACAAATTAAGAGAGCCTGGAGGTTTAAAGAGAAGCTGAAAAGGGGAGAGGGGAGCAGAATAGCACAACTTTGCTTCGACGAAGTTCGGAATAAGGACGCGAGAGGTAATTTAGGAAATTCGAAATGGGAGGAAGAGAGGAAAAAAATGAGGAGTGTTTGTGGTATACAAGAAGGGGCTTGGGATTAGCAGAACATAGAATTAGAGCTATTAGTAAGACAAGGAGAAGAGAGATGGAGAAAGATTATGGATTCGATGTACAATAGATGGTATATGATGGTTAAAGGGTTGACGGAACCAGAATATTTGCAAAAAATAAAAAAGGAAGACAAATGGAATAGGGTGGTACGGTTTAAAATGGGAGAAGGAGTGAGAGCTTGCAGATATTGGATGGATGAAGAGGACAATCTGTGTAGGGTATGTGGATACGAAATGGAGTCATGGGCACATGTGTTAGAGAGGTGTACGGGAGAGAAAGATGGACAGTTGAGTGTGGATGAGTGTGTTAGATGGATTCTGGATGGTAGTGGACAGGGAGTGACGTGGATGAAGAAACTGGAAGAATTGAGAGAAAGCAAGGGAACAGGGCAGAGCCAAACGGTTGATCCTATTGAAAGACAGTAAATAGTAAATTTTAAAAATCGCGGAAAACATATTCTGATGGTAAGAGGAAACTGAAGCCCTGGAAGATCGCTCATTTGTAGGATTAAGATTACTGTTATTAGTATAAGTAAGGCTAATGTAAACATTAGAATATAAGCAGCGGTTAAGTTAGATTAAGGATGAAATGTAAATATATGTCCAGGGAGCGGAGGCCCTCAAACCAGTAAATGGGAGAGATTAAATATACATACATACATACATACATAGTTTCATCATTTTTATGTTGTAAACAGTTTAATTAATTATTGGTCGATTAATTTTTTCAAAAACTTGAAATTAAGTAAAGAATTAATTTAAATTGTTTTTCAATTGAGCAACATAAATTGATTATTTACTTCAAGGTAATGAAATTGAATATGGGCTATTATTTTTATAATAAAAGCTTATATTTTCTGTAAAATACCTCTATTGCAATTATATAATCTTTTCAAATATAGAAATGAAATTTGAAATTTAAAGGCGAATATAAAGTAAAAATTATTTGAATGTTCTAATGAAAATAATTGTGGAATGATTTTTATGTTATAAACTGATTAATTAATTATTAACTGATTCTATTAAAACTTACAGTTTCTGGAATTAGTTTGAAATGTTATTAATAAATTTAATTTTCGGAACTGAAGGTTCGAATTGAAAAAAAATTAAGTGCAGTAAAAATTATTTTAGTGTTTAAATAAAAATTATTGTTGAATGCTTCTTATTTTGTGAACTGATTAATTAATTATTAGCTGATTCATTTTTTTTCAGAATATTAAATTACATAAAGATTTAATTTTAATTTTTCTTTACTAAGTGACATAAATCGATAATTTATTTTAAGGTGATGCCATTGAATATTGGCTATAATTTGCATAATAGAAGTTTATTCATATTTAAGATATCCCTATTCCAATTACATAATTTTTAAATGTTTTTGATCTTGTGAAATGAGTATCTAGATTAAATTTTCAATCTTATGTGTACACACGTTTTAATTTTTGTTTAAATTAGTTTGAAAGGCTACATTTTCAGAAAAGTAAAAGGTAACAGTTATTTGAATACTTGAATGAACATAATTATTTAATGCTTTTTATGTTCTGAACTGATTATTTAATTATAAGCTAATTAAATTCTTTAATAATTCTGAATCACTTGAAGATTGAATTTTAATTGTTTTCCATTGTAACATAAATTTATTATTTACTTCAAGGTTATGTAATTGAATATGGGCTATGAATTGTATAATCAAAGTGTATTTTTTATTTAAAATACCTTCACTACAATATTATATATATATTTTTTTTTAATGTCTGCGATATTGTGAAATGACTATCTGAATTCAATTTTCAAAATTATATGTAGGGGAGACCACCCTACAGTAGATATAATGATCCTACAGTAGATAATCATTAATCAAAAATACTAATGGATGTTAAATAACTAATTGAATATGATTAATAGTTAAGGCACGATACATGTTCATATATTAAAATTATAATTTATTATTTTACTTAGGTTTGTGCTTATAATTAAGGATTATCTACTGTTTATTATCTACTACTGTTTATTATCTACTGCAATTTTTAATTCAAAAAAATATATAAATTAAAAACTATTTGAATATTTCAAAGAAAATACTGTTAAAAATTATTTTATTATTAATTTTTTAAATTATCATTATACATATTATTATTTATTGATTATATTAAAACTCAAATTCTCTGGAATTATTTAAAAAGCTTATTAATAAATAAAATATTCATAAATGAATGTTAAAATTTAAAAACATATGAAGTGCAAATTATTTCAATGTTTCTATTGCAATAATACTTTGATGTTTTCGTGTTGTATACAGTTTAAGTCATTATTATTCGATTCATTTTGTTCAAAACTTCAAATTAAATAAAGATTGAATTCAAATCGTTTCTCAATTAAGTAGCATAAATTGATTATTTACTTTGAGTTTGTGTATTGAATGTGGGGTATTATTTTTATTATAAAAGTTTTATTTTTATTAAAAATACCTCTATTACAATTATGTAATCATTTTAAATGACTGTGATGTTGTTAAGCAAGTATCCCAAATGAATTTTGAAAATTATATGTACAGATATTGTTATTTTGTTTGCATTATTTTGAAAGGTTATTAATAAAATAAATTTATAGCAATGCAATTTCAGTTTTAAAGAAGAATATGATGTAAACATTATTTTTATGTTTTAATGAAAATAATAGTTTAATGCTTGTTGTGTTCTCAACTGATGATTTAATTATTAACTTATTATATACTAAAACTTACATTTCTGGAATCAGTTCAAAAGGTTATGAAATGATTAATTAATTATTAGCTGATTATTTTCTTCAACGATAATCAACTAAATAAAGATTAAATTTTGTTTATGAATTAAGAAACATAAATTGATACTTTACTTGAAGGTTATATAATTGAATATTATTTGCATAATAAAAGTTTATTTATATTTATAATACCCTTATTACATTTACATAATTTTTCAAATGTGCCTGATTTTGTAAAATGAGTATCTGAGTTTAGTTTTCAAAATATATGTGAATATATATTATTTTTTCTAAAATTAGTTTAAAGGGTTACAAATAAATTAAATTTTTAGAAATGAAAGTAAAAAGTTGAAAAAATGCAAAGTAAAAATTAATTGAATGTTTTAATGAAAGCCATAGTTTAATGCTTTTTATTTTTTTAACTGATTGATTCATTATTATCTTAAAATTTGTTTCACAATATTAAATTACATAAAGATTGAATTTCAATTTGTTTCAATTAAATATATAAATTGATTATTTACTTTAAAGTTATGGAATTGATTATTGGCTATAATTTGTAAAATAAAAGTTTATTCACATATAATGTACATCTATTCCAATTATGTAATTTCTGTCAATTTTCGTGATGGTGTGAAATGATTATTTGAATTCAATTTTCAAAATTATATGTAAATGTGTATTAATTTTCCTAAAATCACTTTGAAAGGTTACTAATAAATCAAATTTTAAGAAATGAAAGTGAAAATTTGAAAATAAAATTTAAAGTAAAAATTAATTTAATGCCTCATGTTGTGAACAGATTAATGGATTATGAGCTGCAAATTTTTTTCGCAATATTAAATTACATAAAGATTAAGTTTTAATTTGATTAAATTAACCATGGTCCATAAATTGATTATTTACTTCAAAGCTATGTAATTGAATATTGGTTATAATTTTTATAACGAATGATTATGTATGTTCCAAATACCTATTACAATTTTTTATTTTTGTTAATTTTTGCGATGTTGTAAAATAACTATCTGAATTCTGCTTTCCATATTATATGTACATATATTTTACTTTTCTATGGAATTAGTTTAATAGGTTATTAATAATTCAGATTTTCATAACAATATAAAGTAAAAATTATTCGAATATTTTAATGAAAATAACTGCTTATTGCGTTTTATGTTGTGAAATGATTAATTAATATGTACATATATTTTAGTTTTTTGTGGAATTGGTTTTGAAAGGTTATTAATAAATTGAATTTTGAGAACAAAATTGAGAATTTCAATTTTTGTCTAATAAGTGACAGAAATCTATTATTTAATTTAGGGTTATGTAACTGAATAACTGGCTATAATTTGTGCAGTAGAAGTTTATTTATACTTAAAATACCACTATTCCAGTTATATAATTTTTTTAATGTTTTTGGTGTTGTGGAATGAGTATCTGAATTAAATTTTCAGTTATGTGTACAAACGTTTTAGGTTTTGTTGGAATTTGTTTAAAAGATTCTTAATAATTCAAATTTTCAGGAAAATAAAAGGTAAACATTATTTTAATGTTTTAATGAAAGTTCTGGTTTAATGCTTCTTATTTTTTGAACTGACTGATTAATTATTAGCTGATGAATTTTTTCCAATATTAAATTACATAAAGGTTACATTTTAATTTGTTTAAATTAAGTACATACATTGATTATTTTATTGAAGGCTATGTAATTGAATATTGACTATAATTTTTATAATAAAAGAGTATTTATTTTCAAAATACCTCGATTCCAATTGTATAATTTTTGTAAATTTTTTGATGACGTGAAATAAGTATCTGAATTCAGCTTTCAATATTATATATACATAGGCTTTACTTCTCTATGGAATTAGTTTAATAAGTAAATTAACTAATTCAAAATTAATTTGAATTTTCAGAAAAATATTAAGTACAAATTATTGGAATGTTTTTATTAAAATAACTGTTTATTGATTTTTATGTTGTGAAATGAATAATTAGTATATACAGGGTGGACACGGTAGGGCTTACATACATGGCTAAGTTGAATGCCACCCGAATTTTTCCAGAGCAGGGGAGAAACCATTCCACAGGGGCATTTTTAAATTTCGCGGTTTTAAAGTTGCATTCGGATCGGCCTATCGGTCAACTCCGTGCATCTTCGGATCAAGTTAATCATTTTAACTTCAAATGGATACCAGTGTTGAAAATATAGGTTATGTTAAGTAGTCATTACAAACAATAAAAGGGTTTAATTAATAACGAAGTAAGACATGTAGAATGAGAAGGAAATGTAATTTTTTTTCTTTGCTAACAACTTTATGGAATGGCTTCAGAGTGACAAATACTATGAAATTATGATATTCGGCTTCCAGTGGGCGAAGAGTTAATTGTTTCTAACTCTTATTTGCGACATAAAAAGGTAACTAAAAGTAATTAATATAAATTTAAAGTTTTCTCACGTGATATTTTATTGACTTTGTTCAAAACATGTCCTATATATTTATGACATACCTTTTTATTCCGCAAATAAGAGTTAGAAACAATTAACTCTTTGCCAACTGGAAGCCGAATCTCATAAATTCATAGTATTTGACACTCTGCAGCCAATCCATAAAGTTTTTAGCATAAAAAAAAATGTCTTACTGATCCAAAGATGCACGGAGTTGACCGATAGGCCGATCCGAATGCAACTTTGAAACCGCGAAATTTAAAAATGCCCCTGTGGAATGGTTTCTCCTCTGCTCTGGAAAAATTCGGGTGGCATTCAACTTAGCCATGTATGTAAGCCCTACCGTGTCCACCCTGTACATGCATATATTTTGAATTTTTCTGGAATTAGTTTTAAAAGTCATAGATAAATTAAATGCATAGAAATGTAATTTCAAATGAAAAAATATGTTTTGAATGTTTCAATGAAAATAATTGTTTAATGCTTTTTATGGTCTGAACTAATTAATTATATATGAACTAATTATATTGAAACTTAAATGTTCTGGTTTCAGTTAAAGAGGTTTATCAATAAATTAAATTTTCAAAATGAAAGTTCAAATCCTCCATATGAAAAAAGGTAACCTTCATCTTGTGTAAGTTTGTAGTAGAAATCGTTATGTAATCTAATATTGGATATGATTAGTATGATAAAAGTTTATTTATATTTAAAATACCCCTATTCCAATTTCATAATTTTCAAAAGGTTCACGATGTTGTGAGATAATTATCTAAATTCAATCTTCAAAATTATATGCAAATATGTTTCAAGTATTCATGAAATTTGTTTAAAAGATTATAAATAATTTACATTTTTAGAAATAAATAAGATAAAAATTATTTTAATGTTTCAATTAGAATAATATTGTTGATTGATTTCTAAAAATTGAATTACATAAAGATTGAATTTGAATTTTTTTCAATTAAATCACATAAATTGATTATTTACATTAAGGTTATGTGACTTAATATTGGCTGCTATTTTAATGATAAAAATTTATTTTTACTTTAAAATACCTCCATTACAATTCTATAATTTTTTTAAATGTTCGTGAGAATGTGAAGCGAATACCCGAATTCAATTTTCAAAATGATATGTACATATCCTTTCATTTTTCCTGGAATGAGTTTAAAAGGTTATGAATAATTCAATTTTTCATAAAAATATAAAGTAAAATTTATTTGAATGTTTCAAGGAAAATAATTATTTGATACTTCTCATATTCTAAACTAATGAATTAATTATTATCTGATTAATTTTTTTTACAATATTGAATTACATAAAGATTGAATATCAATTAACTTTAATTAGGTCACATAAATTGATTATTCACTTAAAGGTTATGTAATTGAATATTGGCTATAATTTTTATAATAATAGTTTTTTTTAATAAATGGATTATAATTATATAATTTTTAAAAATATTTGCGATGGTCTAAAATGATTGTCTGAATTGAATTTTCAACATTATATGTGCATATGTTTTGATATTTTATAAAATTTGTGATTAAAATTTTAAGTAATGGAATTCAAAATTTCAAAAATATGAATTAAAAATTAATTAAAACGAAAATATTTGTCTAATGCTTGTTATGTTTTAAAATGATTTATTCTATTAGAACTTGAATTTTCTGGAATTTTTTCAAAAGCTTATTAATAAATCAAAATATTCAAAAATGAAAGTTAAAATATTTAAAAAATATAAAGTAAAAATAATTTGATTGTTTCGATGAAAATAATTGTTTGAGGGTTTTTAATTTTTTGAACTGTTTAATCAATTATTAGCTGATTAATTTTAACCACAATGTTGAATTACTTAAAGATTGAATTTTAATTGATTTAAATTCAGGAACATAAATTGATCAGTTACTTTCAGGTTATGTAATTGAATACTAGATATAATTTGCATAATAAAAGTTGATTTAAATTTGAAATACCACCATTTCAATTACATTATTTTTAAAATGATTCTGATGTTAAGAATCGAGTGCCTGCATTCAATTTTCAAAATTATATGTGAATATGTTTTTATTTTTTCTGAAATTAGTATCGAAGGTTACTAATATATTACATTTTCAGAAATGATAGTGAAAATTTCCTTAAAATGCAGAATAAAAATTATTACAATGTTTGAATAAAAATTATAATTTAATGTTTTTTATGTTATAAACAGATTAATTAATTATTAGCTGATTATTTTTTTCAACAATTTCAAATTACATCATGATTGAATTTTAATTGCATTTGATTTGCTAACATGAACTGATTACTTACTTCAAGGTTATGTAATTGAGTATTGACTTTAATTTGTATAATAAAAGTTTGTTATTGTTTAAAATACCTCTATTCCAATTATACACATATTATTTTTTCAAATTTGGTTGATGTTGCGAAATGAGTATCTGAATTTTTATTTCAAAATTATGTGCACATATATTTTAATTTTCTCTACAATACTGTAAAAGGTTATTAACAAGTCAAATTTTCAGAAACATATGAAGTAAAAATGATTTGAATGATTCAATGAAAATAATTCTTCAATGCTTTTTGTGTAATAAAATGATTTAATTTCAATTTTTCTCTATCAAGCTATATAAATTAATTATATACTTTAAGGTGGTATGATTGAATATTGGATATAATTAGTATAATAAAAGTTTCTTTTTTCAGCCTATCTCCATCACAATGATGTAATTTTTTATAACATTTATAATCTCAAATGAGTATCTGAATTCAATTTTCAAAATTATTTGTACAATGTTCATGTTTTAAATTTTTTTCAGAACATCTATATAAAAACTTATTGATAATTAAAGTTTTTAGAAATGAAATTTTAAGTTTAAAAACAATTTAAAGTGAAAATTAGATTAATTTTTCAATGGAAATAATTGTTCAAGGCTTTTTATTTTGTCAACTGACTGACTGATTATTGACAATATGTTAAATTGGTATAATAAAAGTATGTTTATATTTGAAATATACCTTTTCCAGTTACATAATTTGTAAAATGTTTCTGATGATGGGATATGATTATCTGAATTCAATTTTCAAAATTATATGTACACATGTTTTCATTTTTTCTGGAATTAATTTTAAAGGTTATTGATGACTGAAATTTTTCAAAAAAATATAAAATCAACATTATTTGAATGTTTCGATAAACACAATGATTTAATGCTTTTCATGTTCTGAACTCATTAATTATTTATTAGCGGATTAATTTTTGCACAATATATGACATAACATAAAGATTGAATATTGATTTGTTAATATTAACTAACATAAATTGATTATTTACTTTAGGGTTATGTAATTGAATATTGGGTATAATTTATATGATAAAAGTTTATTTATGATATTTATTTACCTCTATTCCAATTATGTCATTTTTGTGGCTTTTCGTGATGTTGTGAAATGAGTATCTGAATTCAATTTTCAAAATTAGGTTTTCATTTTCTATTAAATTTGTTTAAAAGGTTAATAACAAAGATAATTTTTTTGGAAAATATAAAATGAATATTATTTAAATGTTTGAATGGGAATAATTTTTTATTGCTTTTTATGTTGGAAGCTGATTAATGAATTATTAGCTGATTAGTGTTTTTACAATATGAAATTACATAAAGATTGAATAATAATTTTTTTATATTAGGGACATGAATTATTTATTTATTTCAAGGTTATGTAGTTGAATATTGGCCATAATTCGTAAAATGAAAGTTTATTTATATTTAACATATCTCTGTTGCAACTATATAATTTTTTTTAATGTTTGTACTATTTTGTAATGAATATCTCAACTCCATTCTCACAATTATATGTAAATATGTTTTAATTTCTTCTGAAATTATTTAAAACGTTCATTATAATTATAATTTTCGTAAAAATATACAGTAAAATTTATTTGGACGTTTTAATGAAAATATTTGTTCATTAATTTTTACGTTGGAAACTCTTTAATTTTTT
>CAKNWT010323605.1:0-12590 GCA_932066315.1 Andricus coriarius
GAGCTACTTATTAAGCTCCTTGAGTGCCTGGAGGTGCATCCAAAAATGGTGAGGTGCATACAAGAGCTTATGCTCTTGTGGCGGACAAGATTTTTCATAACATCTGACAAAAGGCAAGTGACTACCAGTTATATCACATATAAGATGGGGGTCTTCCAAGGAGACTCTCTAAGTCCGATACTTTTCTGCATCTCCCTATTGCCTCTATCTATAGTGCTCCGAGGAAAAAGCTCTGGATACCTATGTGGCCCACGAAACAGAAGAGAATATAAGGTCAACCACCTTTTATATATGGACGACCTTAAACTCTTTGCTTCCTCGAAAGCGGATCTCAACATCCTTGTGGAGGCAGTGAATAGGTATTCTGAAGCGATTAGCATGAGCTTTAGACTGGGCAAGTGTGCCTGCGTCCACCTACAGCAAGGACGACTAGAAACTACACCACCGAGTGACGATCGGGATGTTCAACTCATAGGCGGAAATACCATTCAACATCTTAATAATGGAGAAACATATACATATCTTGGAATACCGCAAGCGGAAACCCAAGATGTGCGTGTCTTAAAAACGGCCCTTGTCAAAAGGTATCGCCAAATTCTCAGAAAAATTTGGGCTTCTGAATTATCTGGAAAGAATAAGATTCAGGCGACCAATATGCTGGCCATTCCTATACTGCTCTACACATTTGGCGCAGTAAAATGGAACGTCGATGAGTTGAAGCAACTTGACCGAAGCACGCGCATGATAATGACAATCCATCGAAGTCACCATCCTAGATCTTCTGTACCTCGAATATACCTACTTTGAGATAAAGGGGGTAGAGGCTTGCTAAGCTTGGAGTGCCTTCATCGAAAAACGGTTCTGGCTACAGCCTGCTCAGTTCTAAATAGCACAGATTCTCTTATGCGACTCGTACATCAACATGAAACCAACAATGTTGCGGCGTTTCTATACCGTGCCGCAAATAGGGCCGCAGAGGAGCTGGGCCTCCCATTTGATTCCAGCGACACTACACATGGCCTAGCATCACTAACACCATCGGTGCTCAAAAGTCGTGTATAGGAAGCAGAACATACGCTTCTACTAAGAGAACATGTTGACAAGCCCCTTCATGGTAAATTCTACGACATAATAAGTAGAGAAGAGCTCTCGATGGGTCTTTCCAACATGTTTCTCAAGTCTGCTGGATTGAGATCGGAGACTTAGGGATTTCTTTTTGCCTGTCAAGTCGGCGCTATAGACACCTTAGTTTACCGCGAGCGTATAATGAATATACCTGCAGGCGATACTAGTTGCCGAGCGTGTAAGCAAGAGCCAGAAACACTTGGGCATGTTCTCAGTGGATGCTCAAAGTATGCACGTTACGGGTACATCGAGAGACACAATGCGGCTCTAAAAGTGTTATATTACCATCTTAGGCACTTCTACGGCGTTGATCTATTGACCGTCTTGTCATACACCCAGGGGGAACTCGAGTCCGTTGTGAAGAATGATCAGTGTAAGATCTACTAGAATTTTTCATTTTCCACCACTCAACGTATCAGTGCTACGAAGCCTGATATTGTCCTCCAAGATCTGAAGACCAAGGTCATTTACGCGATTGAATTCTCGGCACCAGCCGATGGTAATATCACGGCAAAGGAGGAAGAAAAACGGGCGAAATACAAAGCACTTCTTTTCGAGCTGCGCAGGCTGTACCAAGGCTACAAACTCCATCTTGTAGTTCTCATAATCGGCTGTCTTGGAGGTATGAAAGCATCATTTCTTAGTCAACTCAAAAAGATTCCGGCTTGCCAGCGTCAGGCTCATTCCATCGCAAACCGGATGCAAAAGGCTGTTCTTCTGGGATCACTTCATCTGGTTCGTCAACACTGTTCCTTATAACATTCTACAAAGATTGGTAGCTCTAAAAAGTATCCAGAGGTGAAACCTTCATCTCCAACTGTCCCGTCTGCCGCGTAAGGTCATCCGGGGCTAGAGACCTGACTCCAAGGAACAGTGTTGAACGATGTTCTCTCGCGTAAATTTCCCGCTCTTGCTTACCTTCTAGGACAGAAGGAGCAGAAGTGGATGACGCAAACGTTTTAGTTGCGTCGGGATTAGTTGCTTTAAGGAACCATGATCGTAGCTTCCGGAGCCTACAACTTCTCTATATATAACTTATTCATGAAATTTGATTTATTTTTCACACATTTTCAGACAAATTCATTTAGAACTTTGCAAACTAGCACGAGAAGTTAACAAAATTTTTGGAGTACATATGACTTTACATATGACGCTTGATCTCATGTATACGACAGTAGGTCTCTTCACTATTATAAAAACATATCTTGGTCCTCAAACCAAATTGAAATACGAAATTATAATCTACGCAATAGGATTTTTCGGACTTTATTTTTTAAAGTTTCTGCACAATAACATCGTTTGCTCATTAACCAGTAATCAGGTGTGTGTCCATAATCCATATATAAATTGAATACTCAAAGAAAATTCAATCAAATGTGTTTGATCTTTAGACAAAAAAAACTGGAGAGATTCTTTTGGATATGAAACTATTAAGGAAAAACTACACCATTGTAACAGAGGTGAGCACATTTTTTAATTTATCTGTCCTTGAAAGATTTAATAATAATAATAATAATAATAATATATTAACGTCTATTGTAATATACTAGATTAATCGATTTTATCAGCAAATAACTCTACGACCTTTGACATTTACAACATGTGGATTTAGTACTTTGGGAGTCAACTTCATCTTCAGAGTAAGTAATTACAATTTTTGAATTCTTTATAAATATGAGTAAATTAAATTATATGATAAAATTATTTATTCAGTTTTTAGGGGCCGTTGTCACCTATCTTCTTATTCTAATACAAATGGATCAAGAAGTTAGAGGCAAAGCTGCATACAGCTAAACTATGGTGTTCTCAACAAGAATAATCTTTGAAAATATATAATAGAGTGCATATTGTACTATATAATCTTTTAAATAAAATAAAAATATCTCGTATAAAGTACGTAGGAAAATTAATAATTGACCCTTAAGAATTGTTTTTCTAAGAGGTCAAATTTATAATAACGACATTCAAATCTTTCAATTTTATTTATACAGTCGTTTTTTAAGATATACACCGAAAAAATTGCAGTATATTAGAGAATCTTTTGTCGAAATCATAAAAACTGATTTGATGTGAAGGCATCATGGAAGCAACGAAATCTCCTTATTATCAACAAATTTGGAAAACTAACATTCTAGAGGCATGCGAAATTGATGTTTTATCAAAACTATTTTTTTTCTCAAGCAGCCTGAATTCATGCACCACTAAAAGAGTTTTCAAAATTTAGTATTCGCGATTGTTTGAAGTTGAAAAATAATGGTTTCTCAATTTATAAAACGTCATAAAGTGTGAACCTGTTTCAAATAAAAAATGCAATTCTTTATTTTACTTACGTTTTCTCAATGAGATAAGTAATCTGCTAGTATCAATAGACAGTTTATATTTTTCTTCGTGTAGGTAAGAAGAAACCTTGTTTCAAGTGCCCCGAAATTTAAAGATTGATTTATTTATGGTAATCTATTATAAAGAATATTTATTTTTTATGTTGAAGTTAGAGACATATTGTTTCGATCATTGGGCTTCACAGTGCGATGGGTAATATTTGAATGTTGAAAACGCTAACATAGCCTAAAATTGTGAGGAAAGGTGTAATGTGGGGGAGGGGGTATATATTTTTTAGATGGATCTGAAATTCCTATGTTGTTTATTTAAACAACACGTTCGTTCCGCAACATTGCTCCGACCCAGGTCGCTGATCAATCTCTCTAGCGATCATCCCAAGTGAAGAGCATAGTATTATCCAAGGTCTTTTGTTTCAGGTGGCATCCACTCCACGATATAAAACATGTATAATAAATTTAATAATATAATAGATAATTGGAATGTCTTAATTCAGGACTGACTAGTACTGCGGAATTTTCCGTAAAATTAACCGGTCAAATGACGTGCTAGGTCTGGTATTACTGAATTTTCCTTAAAGTTAGCCGGTAGACAGTTCGTTTGATTTAAAGGTTCAGGAGTATTTAAAAAGCACCAATGTTTCGTCATTCGTTTAAGGTCTTATATTATTTTTCTTATTAAAAGGAATTATTTTTGGTTGTTATTTTAAAATAATCAAATTAAAGATATAAAACAAATTCAAGTAATGAAAAAAAAAATTTCCGCAAAGAATTAAAAATTACAATTTTAATTTCAATTTCATTTTTGAAATCAAATTTTATTCACCCATCTTCAGAAACTTTATATCTATGGAGATATTTTTATTTACATTTTTAAATAAAAATTGAGTTTTTTATCGCATTTTGCAGCCAAACTTATTTCAGTTTTGAATCAGTGTCACTATGAAATTTTCAACTTAGATATATCCATTTTCTTAAAACTGGATAACTTATTTTAATAAAACTATTTTGGCCTTGATTCAGCAACACTTCAACTCGCAAGTAGACTTTCGTTTCAATTTTACAGATAGATTTTTCCTCTTTTAAAAATTCACTTTTTTTGGTTATCTAGTTCTGTACTGTCCCTCTGAAATCGAACTACACACAAATTATCAGTATTTTATTTATCTTGAAATTAATTAGTCGTTATTCACTAGTCTTTAACGCAGAAAATGACACGTTATATGCATTTGGATTTTTGGACAATTTAGAACCTATTTAGTTATTCTAATACAAATGCGATCAAAAACTTCAACTCCATAAGACACTGATTCAAAAAGTGGTTACTTTACGCATAATAATAATTTCAAATTCGTAAGATTGTGCCTATCGGTTCATGAGTTTTATATATATGATACGTATTAATTTTAATTCAACCAGCAAATAGGGTGGCGAAAATATAAATTTTTCTTTATATCGAAATGAAACCATAAACAAAAATTTATTTTCAAGTCCATCGGAGTTATTGCAATGTTATTAAAGAAAATACTATTCAACAGTTATCGAACTAAAAAATTGATATACCTTTTCCGTTGTTTAATAAAGACCTCATGAAATTTAATAGCCGTTTATAATTCTTTGAAGTTAACCTTTTTAGTTATTCACGTTTTTATACGTGAAGTAGGTGAATTTTGAAAATTAGAAAAATAATTTATTTTTGACCGTTGCGCTTGGCTATAATTTTGAAAAATAAAAAAACAGACAAATTTTGTAGTGATTCTTACTTTGAAAACAATCTTATGTATATGGTTTCATTTAGATTTTTTTTTAATTACATTTCTCAACCGGCCTAGTGTAGAATTTATCTTCAATAAACATTATTCTCTTTGGTGCAGCGGGGGGAAAGATCACTCTACTCAGAAAAAATCTACATTGCAATTAGATTATACATTTTATGTATAATAGTAATACATATTACGCTGAGTTACAAAATTTTAGAAAATTCGTGTTTATTCGGTTTTCATGTTGTTTCCTTATGTTTCCTTACGCGCTGATTCTAAGAATAACCTTCGTTTTTTTTATAGCATCAATATTATCGGAGGTATTTAAGATTTAATGTTTGATTACACATGGAAAATGAAAAAATCGGTCGACCTTGGACCGACCGTAAAACTGTAGCTGCTGACCCAAATTCGCACCTGGGTAATGGTTTCGGTATCCATTCCAAGTGTGTATTTTCGAATACGTTTGGTAAGCGCACTAAATTTTGCGGAAAGCATCATCTGTATCAATATTCCTTCTTGGCCAATTTTTACGTGTATCTTCTCTGGACATTACTTTTGAAATGGCTTTTTAGGACGCAAAACTGAAATAAATCATGTAATACTTCTTAACAATGTAATTGAATTAAGAGAGAAGAAAAAAATGTAATGATAATTTACTATAAATTTTAAAATGCAGCTGTATTGAAGAAAAACGTTTAAGAACATCATGCACCTTCTACGAAAACGCTTCGGTGAATATCCAAAACCATCTTTTTCTGAAAATATGACATTTATACAGCTACAATGGATTTCCAATTCGTAGCCCATCTTAATTCCAAAGATCCAGATAAAACAAAAATTTGGTAGACCTCTTAAAATTAGAAATTAAATCTATCATTATAATAGATATACAACTGATAATAATAATAAGATGGTAGCTCTGAAAAAGCCTCCAGAAACGACTTTTGTCACATCAAATGCTCGTGGCCGCTGTGTAAGGATAACAGCGGTAAAAGACGAACACCAAGCTACATCATGCTCCTAATTTTGTACCTTTAACATCATCGCAAAAGATTTCAAAAATGGTATTAAATTAAGTTTAAACATCATCATCTCATCAGTCACTTGAATTAGTCCGTGGCTATGATGAAAAACCGGGTTCACCCGAGAACAAGTTCGAACAAAACAAAAAATAATAACTTTATTTAAGCAGTGGAACAGCAAATGTGCCTACTGAGGATGCTTTGGCTAGCGTTAGGAATTTGCAGCCAACCACCTCAACAGGAATACCGTGGGAGAGCATCAAATGGGATACCACACTGAAAGAGGAATTGATGCGTCTCTATTATGAAAGTGCCAAATTTGAAACCAATAGCGAAGAGGGATAAAACTTCAAAACGAAGTTCGCTCCAAAGTATCCTCATATACAGAAAGTCGGACTAAGAGATCTTATCGTTAAGGCGACGGACATCAAAAATAATCTTATCTCAGAAGACTGAGCAGTGGAGATTAAACGGCAGCTTGATTTGGCGTGGAAAAATGTCGACAATGAACATCAGTTAGAGGAAGACGCATCACACGATCAAGCAGCGGCCATTAATGATCTTGCTCAACCTGATTATGATCCAGTTCCACCACATCCTCCAAAGGCAGATGGCATAATTGAACCAGAGGCAGAAGCAGAGATTCAGCAACCAAGAAGGCGATTGAAATGGACATACCATATGAACAGAGATGTTATGCGTCTTTATTTTTTGTTAGGGAAAAGTGGGAAAAGTGTGAGAATATAAAAGCATCGACTCTTCTTACTTAAGAACCTAAAGCTAACCACAAGAATAAATTAGCAGAACTCAGCAGACCAAAAACGCTTAATATCTGTAAACAGATCGCTTTCGGCTCTTGATGTAGTTACCATCAAAATGAAAGTGGAAGAGCAGCTTCCTATTGCTAAACTCCCTTTGAAAGATGTAGACAACGAAAACCTGATTGAAGCTGAAGGCATATGTGCTAGAGACATTGTACATCAAGTACCGGATCCACTAGAACTACATCCATACATGAATAACGTTGATGTCAGCAGTCAAATGCCAGAAAAACTACAGAATCTCTAAAAGGAATTTTGTCATGCTTTACTAGAGTTCAGACACGTAGAACTAACACAAAGGCACCTTGAACATTTAGGAGTCAGTAAGGCTTTCATTAATTTTATTAAACACCTGTTGCATTTTAAGAAATTTCATATACCATCAGGAAGCAAGAGACTAAAAAATTATGGAATGGCACATGGTATCTCTCAGAAAGCATCCAGAGGCGACTGTTGTCACCTTATCTCATCAGTCACTTGACTTAGTCCGTGGCTATGATGAAAAAACGGGTTCACCCGAGAACAAGTTGAAAAAAAACGTTATAATGAAATTGCATACATATCACATTATGAATTTTTTACATATTTTCAGACAAGTTCATTCAGAACTTTGAAAACTAGCTCAAGATATAAACCAAATTTTTCGAGTACATTTGACTTTACATATGATGTTAAATTTCTTAATTATGACAACAAACCTTTTCAATCTATTAAAAACATACCTTGTTTCTCCAATCAAATTTAAATATAAACTGACAATCAATTTACTGGCATGGTTCTCAACTTGTTTATCGAGGTTTCTGCAAAATAACATCGCTTGTTCATTACCCAGTAATGCAGGTAAGGGTATGTTCATATACATAATTTAATTAAATGATTCGTGGGCTCGGAATAACCACTTCCTCCGATTCATTCATTAAAATATTAGCAGAGGTACCAAGAAGCAACTTTTTTTATTTCTTTCCGAAAAGAATAACTAGGATGTTGACGTATGTTTGAGGTCTGAAAAAGCTACACCGATCCTTAATAATAAAGTATTAAACTTTAGGATAGAACCTTTTCGTTTAAAGGATGAAACTTTTGTAAAGTTGATTTCCTCTTCAATATTTAAAAAACTATATTTCAACTTTTTCTGGTGTTCAAAAATTACGTCACCAAATTTTGAACACTTTTTCGACACCTCACCTTCGTGACAGATAATCACACCAAGTTTGAACCCATAGGGTGACGTCAAAAATACGAACGTCCCATCCCTTTTAGGTCAAGATTATTTCATAGATTTCATTTGGATAACGTCTAAAGAAAAACACAAAACGTAGAAACATAATGTTTAGATACTTTACTTGTAAAATGAAATCAATAACTCTCATTTTTTCAAAGATTTAAAACCATTTTTACACAAATTTATATCTTCCATATGTGATGTCACATTCTTACAGCGTTTCTAGATTTGAATATATATGTACGTAATAAGTCGAATGTCCTAAATTTGATCGATTTGGTCATATCTTAACTCACAGGATATAGATCATTCAATAAAATTTGTTTATGACATCAATTATTTATCCATTCTTGAAAGATTTAATAATTATATGGATTAACTTAGACTGTTTTCATTCTTTAGATTGACCAATAACATCAGCAAATAACTCTAAGACTTTTAAAATTCACAATATGTGGATTTAGTATTTTGGAAATCAACTTCATCTCCAGAGTAAGTATTTACAATTTTTTCATTTTTTATAAATATGACTGCATTAAGTAAAATGATTGACATCTCAATTATACCAATGTTTAACCAAAATCGTATAGAGTTTCTATTATAATAGATAATATTTTTAATTAAATATGAATATATTATATAAAGTATTTAAGATTATTTATAATTGTCCCTTAAATTTTTTTTTTCTAAAAGGAATAATTTCTTAATAGTTCTGCCACTTGCACCTTTCTGTTTTATTTATGGAGCCAGAAAATCGGTCGAAAGTATAATTGTACTTCTAAAATTGCGTGACAGTGAGTGTTTCATTGATCGGATAAGTAGTTATCAAGATAGAAAGTGGCGGATTTCCCATATAGGCTACATAGGCTGCTGCTTAGGGTGGCCAATTTCTGTTGACCTAGGGGCGGCAAATACCTAAATCCACCACTGGCGATCAAAATTTAAAAAATTATTTATCTGTGACAATCTCTTAACTCACTTTAATCTAACGGTATCGTTTTTGCTGAAACGGTATTCACTTGATACGAGAATCTTTATCAATATAAATAAACAAAAAACTGTTACATGCTAAGATCATTTCTGTTGCGGACCAAATTAATACCTTTAGATTTAGTGTTCTTTGAAGAATATTTATTTTTTCATGACGATAATGCACATGCAGGAAAAGATCCATAAAAACAGTACCTTCGCTATAAATACGGGCAGCATGACCTTATATTAGATAATTTTAAAACAGATTTTACTTAAATCCACTGATTTTCAGTACATTTCACCTAGCTGCCAGTAAAATCTACAAATTAATGGGAAGATCCGAATTCAGCAGATTGTATTGGACGTTTGCTGAAATTTAGAGAAAACTAGTTGATTAACTAAACTTTTTGTAGAATTTACTCAAAAGTCCAGATTGTACAGAATTTCCTGTAAATTTAATAGATGATCTGTTTTCTGCATAGAGTCAAGAAAATATGGCTTGTATAATATGGCGCATCGCAACGCGATCAGTAGTATTTGAATAGAATAGATCGAAACCACTCAGTGATGATTTATTTCATCTTTAGCAATTTAAAATGTCGTGTAATTAGATAATAAAAAGATGATATATATTTGTAATGAACACGCACAGAAATTCAAGTGCTGTTACAATACATTCTGATGTCATAATGCAATTAGAATGTAGAGTAGGAGTATCGTATTACAATTTTGTATACGAGGTGGGAATAATAAAAACAAATAGATAAAAAAATATCGAATATGAAGTGGCGTCCCGAAAACATCAGAGAATCAATGTATCCAGTTTTGCTACTCAACTGGCTGCTAGGATTGGGACTAGTTGATTATCCAGTTGGAAATTCAAGAAATAAATTATTTATCATTCTTAACCTGTTAATTATATCTGGTTCCTGGGTGGCTACACTTAATTACCAAAATGTGCCATGCGTTATAAAGCAAAACCACAGTCTAGCCACAAATTTGTACACTGTGTTGAGGTATTCATATACGTGCATCTTATCGTCTTCGATAATCATTGGTTGGCATTATCGAAAGGTAGGTTTTTGGGCACTCATTACATATGGCTTATACCTCATATAGTAATCATATCTTTATTTTGATTATATCCATTCTTTAGTATTAAATTTAAAGATTGCAAATCGTTATTTTTTCAAGAGAATGCAGCTATTCACTCAAAACTTAGAAAGGATGGATGATGTCTTTGAATGTTTGGGACTGAAGAAAAATTATTACAGAAGTTTTAAAGAAATTTCGTGCACAGTATCAGTATTTATTATAGTAATAGTTTTATTATTAATTCAAGTTTTGCACTTGAGAATACGTGTGGCGAATCAACAAAACTTTATGCAAAGCATCTTGTGCAGCAGTATTAGCAATTTGCCAATGTTCACGTGCGCTTTGGTAGACGTTACTTTCGGAATTGCTCTTCAGTACGTACTGTTGAAACTTTGCAATAAATCTTGAAGTATCATATAAATACGTAATTGAATTCAAAGAAATAAAAGAATTGTAATGATAATTAATCATGAAGTTTTATTTGCAGCTGTATTAAAACAAGGTTCAGGAATATCAACCACCTTTTACGCAAAGACTTTTGTGAATATCCAATTCAGTCTTTTTTTAACAAGAATGAAATTTATGATATTAAGGATTTCCAATTCACGACTAATCTCAGTTCCAAAAATTTTGAAAAAAGTAAGCATGTTATGGAGCTATTAAAGTGAGTAATCCATTTTACGATCATAAAAGCTTTTCAAATAATAATAATAATAATAATTGAACCTTGAAATTTTATGAATGTCTCATATATTTTTAGACAAATTCATTTAGAACTTTGCAAACTAGCACGAGAAATAAACCAAATTTTTGGAGTACATCTCACTTTGCATATGACGTTGGTTTTCATGATTACAACAGTATGTCTCTTCAACATTATAACAATATATCTTGGTCCTCCTACCAAATTTAAATACGGAATGATAATGTATCTACTGGGATATATCGCAAGTTCTTTATTAAAGCTTCTGCACAATAACATCGTTTGTTTATTAACAAGTAATCAAGTGTGTGTCCATAATGCATAAATAAATTAAATACTCAAAGACAATTCAATCAAATGTGTTTGATATTTAGGCAAATGAAACTGGAGAGATTCTTTTGGATATGAAAATATTAAGGAAAAACTACAAAATCATAAGAGAGGTGAGAACATTTTTAAATTTATTTGTCCTTGAAACATTTAATGATAATAATATATTAATGTCTATTATAATATGCTAGATAGATCGATTTTATCAGCAAATAACTCTACGACCTTTGACATTTACAACATGTGGATTTAGTACTTTGGGAGTCAACTTCATCTTCAGAGTGAGTAATTACAATTTTTGAATTTTATATAAATATGAGTGAATTAAATTATATGATAAAATTATTTATTTAGTTTTTAGGAGCCGTTGTCACCTATCTTCTTATTCTAATACAAATGGATCCAGAAGGTGAAGGTAAAGCTGCATACAGCTAAACTATGGGGTTCTCAACAAGAATAATATTTAAATAATATATTATAGAGTATATATTATACTATATAATCTTTTAAATAAAATACGAATATCTTGTATAAAGTACTCAGGAAAATTAATAATTGGCCCTTAAAAATCGTTTTTTCAAAAGGTACGATTTATTAATAATTGCGCCATTCACATCATTATAATTTATGTATATAGGGGAGACTAGGGCTAAGCCGACGCTTTTTTTCAAGTCGTTTTTAATTTTTTTTTAATTTGAATTAAAACGTATGATACGCTGTCAAACAAAGTTTTTTTTAAATTCTCATCCTGTAATGAGAAGGTATTAGTTTTTTGTAAAATTGGACTTTGTCGGTTTTCGTTCAATCTTCACGTTTTGAGACACCCTGGGTCAGAAATAACGATTTTTACAAAAGTGTCTGCCTGTCTGTATACTGTAGGCACGATGACGTACTCGGTATCGACTTGGCCCCACAGAATATTGTTTGCATATATTTTATTTTATTTGTATAAATTTTTCTCTTTCGGGGGAATAAAGTTGAGTTTGAAAATAAAATACTGAAAAAATTCATTCATTTTTTTTACAATTTTCTAGGTATAAGGATTCTTAGAATTTTATTTGATATTTTATTTTCAAGCTTAGTGCTATTTTCAAGAAAAAAAATTTATCCCAAATATCAAAAAATAACGGCCGACAAGTGAATCATGAAAAATTAGTGTCCGTGCACGTCATATGGTTAATATGGGTTTTCTATAGACTAT